>QKQZ01017877.1:0-11705 GCA_003595255.1 Solenopsis fugax | reverse complement strand
AGTGACATCTGCCGGAAAAACCGGAAAGGAATTACCGACACACCTGGTATATATATATATATATATTTAAAAAAAATACATATTATTTAGGTTGAATTAGATTACACAATTTTCTCATAATTTTTTCCGAGGATTTATATATACATATCACTTGCGTTAGAATAGGAAGACTTTAATGGAAACACAAAGATAGTACGACTTGAATGTTGTAAAAAAATTAAAGATACACATGCACACATACTTTCTCTCTCTCTCTCTCTCTCTCTCTCTCTCGCTTTATTTTACTTTTTTTTAAAAAGGTAATTTTGTACTGATATTATGCATTTTGTTAATATATAACATGAGAACAGTGAGAACTAAGATAAGAACAAACAAAACTAATCTTTTTAACCCTTAAACACACAAGTGGATCAGAGAGACCCTATATGATGTTTCGAACGCTTGCTGTGTGAAGACGGAATGAGATAGGAGGTTCGGACTAGGGGGTAAAAAAAGTTTAAATCTCCTCTTTCGATTGATATAGTGGATCATCTTTATTGGTCAACTAGAATTCGAACGGCACGGCAACAAAGTTTTGTTGGAGTCTGTGGGACTACCATTGTGTGTGAGCGAAATTTTTTTGTGAGTAATCTTATATAAAAAAGCTGGACAATACACGTTCGAATAGGTCCGTTCGCGTATGTTACTCGCATATACTCTGTCTAAAGTTAGAATACTATATAATGCTGTAGAAAAGGGAACTTCTCCGAAATATATCATGAAACACATCAATTTTCAATTTTAGACACCTTGAGTTAATGAAAAATACCTCATATATATTTGCCTTATTACATAAGTATATTTTTTAATAGAAATGACAATGGCATACATTTTTTTTAAAGTATGACTCTTTAGTTTTAAAACGTATTTTTAAAGTCCTCAAAAGTTTTTTGTTGCGAAGATATGATTTTTTAAAAGAAAAGTGGATTTTTGAACAACTTTTCATTTTTGATTAATGGTTTTTCTTTTATAACCTCACAATAAATCATTTTTCGGCAATGCCGATTGTGCAGTCATATTTCTGAAATTCTGAATTTTCATTAAAAAAAAAAATTCTTGAAAAATATTGATTGTAATCAAAGTTATAGCTTCTCAAAGTTGAAAAAATCCCAGATCCGAAAATGTGTTTACGTATTTTACGGAATCGGTGTGTTTAAGGGTTAACATTTAATTAACATTTAATGGTTAGGTTTAATGATACTGATTTGTTTTTAATAGTATAAGTAACATTAAAAATAATTTTTCAAAATTGCGTTTTCTATGCAAGTTTCTGTCATAAAGAATTATTTTAAATTTTTATGTTAAAAGTACTTCTATTTTATTGGAGAAAATGATAAATTCTTCTTATTAAATCCTTGTACCATTGTCGATGCTTCATCCACAGTACAGAACATTATCCTCTCCAGTAAAGTAAAAGTATACTTTTAACATAAAGATTTAAAAAAAATTATTTGTAATAGAACTTGTACAGACAATGCGCGCGCATGTGTCCGTGTGCGTGCGTGCGTGCGTGCGTGCGCACGTGTGTGCACTAATCTNTTTTTTTTCGTAAAACCCAAATGGTAGTATCTTTAATTTTTTTTTTCAAAACTCAAGTTGTATTATTTTTGTATTCCTATTGAAATTTTCCTATTCCAATTCGACTGTGTATAAATCCTCAGGAAAAATATCACAAAATTAAGTAATTTAATTCAACCTAAGTGATGTGTATAACATTTTTTAATTGCGCCAATTACAAAGAGAATATATTATTCTTTGAAATATATAACTGTAGTATTATTTTTAAAATCCATACAAATAAAACGTAAAAATACAAGTGATTGTATCTTTACGTTTCCACTCAGGCGTTTTTCTATTCCAACCTAAATGGTTTAGTTTTAATTTATAAGAAAACTAATAATATTACTTTTAAGAAATAAAATAAAATGTAGTATCTTTATTTTCTTAATAAAACATAAGTTCTTAATAAAACATAACACAAATGATAAAATGAGAAAATTTTATTAAAATAAAACAATTTTTAATACAAAAATTTAGCACTGCTAGGCTTCTAAATATAATAAGGTTGTAAAATACAGTAGTTATAGTAATTAAGAAAATTATAATTATATAACCTACAATATTACTTAAATGCTAAAGAAACTTAATCTTAAACCTACTTCGCACAATTGTTATTATTACGTATTTTTGTACGCTTTTCTTTCTTAAATTCTTTTCATTGTTCTTATTCGATATTGCTAATATGTTATTATTATTGTTATTGCTATTATTATTGTTATTGTTATTTTTTATTGTGTCTTCATTCATTTATTTTCAGCTATCTTTTTATTTCTCCTTCCTTTCTATTTTCTCCACGATGTCTCTCGTTACATCTCGGATTCCTGTCTCCATTTCATCTCTCAACTGCTTCTTTCTTATATTTGCCTTCTCTTTTCTTCTTTCATTTATTACCTTCCTCTCTTGTTAGTCGCTCTTCCAAATTTTTTATACATTTCCGTACTATTTTTTTTCAAATTTCTTGCCTTTCCTTAGCATTATTACTCTTCTTATCGCAAAAAGAATTATTTATAATGATTTAAATATAGTAACAAGCAATGTTGTTACATTTTGATTAGTGTAATATCATATTTAAAGAGAATTGTATCATTTGTAAACATTTCAGACTGTTACATGAAGATACAAAAGAACATTATTTTTTTAATTTTAAAATGTTCTCTAAACTCTATTTTTTCTTTAATGAATATAAATATAATTTTTCAAAATTCTTATGTTTTGTTTGCGATTGAATACTTAAAATTCTTCGTCCCATAAGATTAAATGTTATTTCAAGAAAACTGTATGGTTAAAAATGTTAGAAATATTCAGGAATACCTATGTATTAATCATAAATTCTTCAAAATTTCATCAATTCTTATATTATGTGAAAAGACTGGAGAATCTTCTTAAGAATAAAATATCTTAAAATTAAATCTCTTTAATTTAAATATTTTTCGAATAAACAGGTTTTTATCAAGCTCATGCGACGTTACAAATATTTAGAGAAGATGTTTGAGGAGGAGATGAAGAAGGTGTTGGTTTTCATGAAGGGATTTTCACCTAAAGAAAGAATTAAGCTAGCTAGAATGACAGCACTGTGGATCTCAAACGGTTCCGTACCACCTACGGTCCTTTCAGTCTTGATCAACGAGCATCTTGTTAAAGATAACTTGGCATTGGATTTCTTACTGGAAGTTTTCGTTACTTGGAAACAAGAAAAAGGTTTATCTAGTTTAATGACAGCTCTGAAGAAAGGAGGTATTGAAGGAAGGTAAAATTAAATTGTTAATATCTATATTAATTGCACAGGCTTGTGAAATTGAGGATCAAAAAATAGCGGTTTACTATTGGAACTACTATTGCAATTTACTACCGGGAAAAAACAGAAAATCAGGAATTTTCAAGGAATTTTTTACTCTTGAAAATTATGGATTTTCATGGGATTTGATCAAGGATTATGTAGAAACATTTTACTTTCAAATTTAAATTCTATCTTTTTCTAACAAAATTACTTCTTCGATTATTTTTCTTAATGCAAAATATCTACAATCGATTAGCAATAAATATAGCATCTATGTACATTTGAATATATTCTCGTGTGATTCGAGTTTTTACAAAAAAATCAATGACAATAGAAGACAATAAATTAATTGTTCTAAATTAGTATTGAACATTTAATCATCTTTCAAATGTTGTATTTCCGATAAGTAGATTTATGTACTCTGAATAAATCATATGTCATTTAGTTCATATTATTTCTTTTTAGTATTTTCTTAAATTTAATAATTAAATATTTATCACCTGCTTGTTATTGTAATACAATAATATATTTTAAATATCAAAAGCCAGGTATGAGCAAATCAAAGATGTAAATAGTTATCCTTTTAATATCCTTTATTCAAACAATCGTCGCGAGACTAGTTTCTACCTAACTTAGTCTTTTTCAATCGCTTTAGCAATATAGATAAACTTGCTTGTATATAATAATAATTATTAATTATATAATAATTACTCAAAAAATATATAAATTAAATCTATGCCTGGAGAAAAATCTCTGTACCTTATGTATTGAGGCCAATATTTCTTAAATATTTATCACCTGCTCGTTATTGTAGTACAATAACATAAATATCAATGGCCATGTCATTTCGTTATTATGTGTTTCATTGTGAAAATATGACTTGTCTCGTATTTACGAAATTCATAAAAATGGGTTGCAAGTAAAGTTATCTTTGAATTTTGTATGTAAAACTATATATTTTTATTTCTTTCAATAGCTGTCCGTGTTTTTTTGCCTAAATAGGCTTCACTTCATGTGCTTTATACGACTATTTACTGTCAGGAGAGAAAAAAAGAGTTGAAACCCATTTTTATAAGTGTTTTAAAGTGATCTCATTATTTTGTTTTATCCAAATTTTCTTTATTTGCAAATGGCATGCAAGAAACTTTTATGTGTGATTTCTCGTTTATGATGTCACAATTTCAATATGCTGCGGTAACTATTCAGGAGCTTTAAAACTAGTTTAAATTGCTAGAAAAAAGATTTTACAGGATGTTTTCTCAAATTTTCAAAGAATTTCTTTGGAATTTTTAAGGAATTTTATTCCAAATTCCGGATAGAATTAGAGAATTTTTTAATGTAGTTTTGAAATAAGTTAATTTATTATATCTTTATTTTATTTTACCTTAATTTTATTAACATCTAACGTGATAGCCAAATTTGAACAATGGATTCATGTTCAACAGACAAATATACATTCAAAAGAATTGTTAAAAAAAGTTTCTATGATTCTCAATTTCGCAGACTGTTGTGTTATTTATTACATAATTTAATGAATTTAATTCTCTCAATATTTCAATCGTTTCATTTGTCATCTTTTTTTGTTCGCATGATTTTTGTATATTTTAGATTGATGGAATTTGTACCACCAAATAAACGAACGGAAGAGCATTTCCGATCTGTATTCGAGGCGGTAGGTTTGGCGGATATCGTGAAGCTACACAAGGCTCAGGCCAGTCAGGAGGCCAAGCGAGATCTGCAACAACTTCTTTTGGATGACCTAGCGGAAAATAGACCAATGAAGGATATCACATTAGATCTCAAAGAGATGGCACAAAGGAGTGGTATTCCCGAACATGAAGTGATTGGATTGGTAATGGTTTTTCTTTTTTTCATACACTCGATGGAAACATATAGAATTATGTTTAGAGATATCATTTGTCACTATAGATTTGGGTTGTCGTGATGGGTCAAGCCGAATGGAACAAGAAAGAAGAATTGGTCGCTGAACAAGCACTAAAGCATCTAAAAATGTTTACTCCATTGTTCGGTGCTTTTACAACCACTGCCAGATCTGAACTCGCACTCATTCTCAAGGTCCAGGAGTTCTGTTATGAGAACATGAATTTTATGAAAGTCTTCCAGAAGATTGTTTTACTCTTTTATAAAAGTACGTATATACTATACATTATTAAAAATAATTACGAAAACTAGGCATTCATATACAGAATGTTTCCTCTAACTTGAACATATAAAATATCAGTTTTTAATAACACGAAAGAATATTAAAAGAAAGGATTATTTCGAAGTGAAGTTATTCGACCGAGTAATCAGGGGGAGAGGGGGGAGGGGGAAGAGTTATAATATTTAGATGCAAGTCAGCATCAATCATTATTAAATTAATTTTAATTTAATAAAAACGTGATATTATTCATTCTTATTTGACTTAGGGCTGTGTTATATCTGAAAAGTAATCAGCGCGCAGTTTCGTTAATTTGAATGGGTATATAAAATCACACAAACAAACATAGCACGAAGATCCAGCTACGACCGTAAAAGGCTTTCTTATTTAATTTGTATTATAAAGGATTATTTGTTTCGAAAGGACAAATATAAGCAAAAAAGTTTTTTCAAGATTATTGTTTGAGATTTTAAAGTCATTACTATTTTTAAAATTAAATTATTGTTTTAATTTAATAATTGATTTTCTTAGTTATTGGTGTATTATGACAAGTGGCAAAAGTGGCATCATGTAGAGCTCTACGTTATAAGAGTAAAGGCCTACGCATAATAGAGGAATATAAGATATTAGGAATAAGAATTAAAATCAGTTTTCTCAATAAATATTAAATGTAACGCACAATCGATACGAATAAAACGTAAGACAAATGTGCCGTACAAGATATAACATTACTTATTATTTATTTATAGTATTCATTGAGGAAACTGATCCTAAAATTTGAATTCCTATTCCTAATATCTAATATTCCTATATTGTGCGCAGGCTCTAACGCAAACAACCACCATTTTAGATCTAATAATATGGTAAACATTTTTGTAATAATATCGATAGATAACTATTTTTGACATGAAAAAAATGATTGAATATATTAATAAAGTTGAGCTGAAACAAACATAACTTAATGCACTTATATCAAATTATCGACATAAACATTTCTTAAGGCTCCTGTCTACTCATCGCGGCCATATTGAAGTCGTGACGTCAGAAGCGTCAAAATTGCGTGAAACGACACGTAATTTTGTCCGATGTCCCATTTGTAAATAAAGCCAATTTGGATACAGACTAACCAGGATGGCTTTAAAATACTTGTAAAAATGGGTCAAGACTATCCTTTTTCCGCCTAACAGTCAGTAAATAGTTGTAAAAAGCACGTAAAGTGAAGCCTATTCTTATAGAAAAATACACGGATAGCTATTGAAAGGAATGAAAAATGTGCTTTTATGTATAAAATTCAAAGAAACTTTACTTGCGGTCTATTTTTACGAATTTGGTAAATATGAGACAAGTCACATTTTCGCAATAAAACACATAACAAAATGACATGCACGACAACATTTCATCGTCAATCTGTCACGTTTCATGCCTATTATAGTTCTAATTTTGTTCGCGACGGAATGTCGCTACCGTCAACGCGGAGTTCTCGGCTGAGGCGCCAGGAGCCTTAATAATTGTTCTAATAAAACATTACAAAAAATTGGTAATATAAAAATTAATTTCATTAGAACACATACGTACGTTGTTAAAATTTATAGAATATAAATCGGTACATAATTATTATTTACAATTAAAATATGAGTTTATAAGCGATAAACTATTTAAGTACTTTTAGATTTTATACTTCTTTCAAAGTAAAATTTGTTTATTAAGTTACTAATTAGAATCTCTAATAAATTAATAAATTTTAAATTTTATAATATTTTTATTAGCAATTTTACAAAAGCTTGTATAACGCCCGAAATAATCAAGAACGCAACATCCAATCTTTCTCAACGAACAAGATTATGTATTGAGTGTAATGGTGGTCATTTCGGACACCTTTTGTAAAATTGATAATAAAAATATGTTTGTAAAATTTAATTTATCAATTTTTTAGAGATTCTAATTAATAACTTAATAAAAAAATTTTATACAACAAATTTAATATAAGATAGGCCAAATCGGTCATAACAAAATCTTCATGAAATAATATTTCATATGTTTCTATTCATTTCGAACTGTGTCCCATTACTTTCGGTTTCAAACGCAGCTCTTAAAAATGAAACATAATTAAACTGAAAATTAATTTAATAATACTGATATTGACTTGCATCTCTAAAATTCCCTACTCAAAGAAAGTGAAAAAAAGATGTCCACGGTATAGGGGAGTTTCTGCCTTGGAGTTAAAACCTCTGAAATCGATAAATTCATTTAGAGTATGACAAAACCAACCCCCCAATACCAAATTCCACTTTTTTATCAACAGGGAAAGTTGGAAAAATCATGTTTGAAGTTTTCCAAGTTTGACCGATCTTGACTATTACTATTTACGATTTGTCAACGATTAATTCGTTGAAGACTAACATATTTAAACGTAAAAATTGCTTTATATAGATTTTTTGGGAGTCGTGGAATCTAATGTTACATTTTCGAAATTCAAAATGGCGGATCAAAAGTGGAAAGTGGATTTTTATGGGTATCCTGAGGTTTTTGAGTTCACTGAATCCATATATATTAGAATTTCAAAATTTAATATGGCGAACCGAACAAGATTAATTTTTTTTATCATAGAATAAATGTTACCATTCTCGCTCTTCACCGAACCCAGGAATAACCAACGAGAAGGTGGCGAGGATATATTCTCATTTTATTTTTTGTTTTGTTTTTTATTCTATTATTTTTATTTTTATTCAAAAAAAAAGCAAATTGGAAATATATCCTCGCCATCTCCTCCGTCATATTTAAAAAAAATGCACAATTCTATAAAAAAAAAAACTTGATAATCTTGAAATCTTAAAAAATATAATCTTGAAAACGATTTTTTTGCTTATATTTGTTCCTTCAAAATTTTTTCTTTTAACATTTTTTCATGTCATTAAAAACAATAAATATTTTAAATGCTTAAGTTAGAAGAAACGTCCATTAGATTTGTATACACAATTAAATATTGCTGTACATATTGTTACAAATAAAATCAAATGTTTGACTTTCAGCGGAAGTTGTTTCGGAAGATGTAATATTGAAGTGGTACAAAGAAGGTCATTCGGTGAAGGGAAAAATGCTCTTTTTAGACCAAATGAAAAAATTTGTAGAGTGGTTGCAGAATGCCGAAGAGGAATCTGAATCAGGAGAGGAAGAGGATTAGAGACATTCAAGTAATTTTTTTACAAAACTTTATGCAAAATACATGAAAAATTGTTATTTCATAACTATATTTGAAGCCTTTTTCTCGTTATAGGAGAACGCATCATTGCCAGTGACAAGAAATGACATAGTCCTGCAATTTTGAGATCAAGAACAATTCAATATCAATCGGAAAAGACACATGGACTCTCGGAAATATACAATATAAATAAAACTTAAGTCAATGTTAGGTACACTTCAGGATGAATCAAGCATTCAAAAGAATAGAAAAATTTTTAAATTCAATAAGAACTAAACACTAACATCCAAATTAGTGTGGAAGAAGTGTAAATTTGCAACATCTTTGAATTGTATTACTTTAAGAAAAAATATTTTGTGTTACATTTTTATAACTCCGCTACAAAATATATACAAAATAACAAAGAAATTGTAAGAAAAAAAATCTTTATCCTTGTGTACGTACAATTTTCGGATCCCTGTCTTTCTTTGTATAATAATATTGTACTAGTTTATAGAAAATATACTGACAGGTGGTGTTTAATATTACGAAGTTTTAATAATAATTCCTCATATTTTCTATACGTCACAAAAAAAATTTACAGAGGGTTTTGTCTCGGAAGCAATATTTATGGGTTTTTTTTGTTTAGATTTTACGAAGTTGCAAAATCTGCTACAGAACCGAATTTTGCAATTTGATTCTTAGATATAAGAGGATGTTAACCCTAAAGTTGAACTTCTTCGACGTTGGTATTGCAAATTATTTTTTGAGCGAGAGTCGAGAGGAAAGATAAGGGGAATAGCGCTAAAATCAGAGGGTCGATCATGAAACTTTTTCCCTAGGGCAAAAACATGAAAAGTTAAAATCTTTACCATTCGCGAATTGCTTTTAAAGTGGCGCTCTCTGAAGAAGTGTAGATAAATCACTCTAAGGATAGTAAATATTGAAAGTAATACGATAAAAATACTGAAAATACAAAAAAAAATTACGATTGTGTAGTTCCTCAGTGCAAAAATTAGAAAATAAAAGTATCTTATTTCATAAAGCACCAAATAAAAATTGTTAAAAAAATGATCAGTAGCTTTGAAAATGCCAAAGTTGATGATACAAGAAGATACCTCTCTCTATTGCTTTGCTGACAACTGAGAATATTTGTGGCAAGTTACCGACAACTTGCAATTATTTGGCTATCTGGGTAATATAAAAATGCATCTTAACTTTTCGTAATTATTGAAAAAAAAGTTGTTTATTTACTGAATAACATACATATATCAGTATTATTACAATATATTTGCAACGCGAACTCGCGCCTGCTTTACATGAACATTGAGCAACTATTTATTTATTATTATTGACAATTGAGATTGTCACTTCAATTTTATGGGGATTGTTTTTCAAGAATAATGACTGTAGTAGCAAGTATTTTTATAGCTGAAGTTTTCGAGATGTAACCCATATATACTATTATGTGATCGGCCTTAAAAACAGCCTCTCCTTGAAACAACCATTTTGTGTCCTTTACAAAATCGAGAATATTCTTAAAAGTTAAATCTAAATTAACTTTGATTTCTATATTTTTTAATTGCACTAATGTCCATTTTCACCAATGTAGATTAAACTTTGATTTCAGTTTAACTTACATTTTATCTTTTTTCAATTTTTAAAATTAAAGATAAAGAGATGCTAAACTAAGATCAAAGTTAATCTGCATTGGTAAAAATAGACATAAATTAAATAAATTATTTTATATTGTAATCACGTCAACATTACATTCAAATTTTTTATCCTTAGAGCGACCATTTTGAATGATCTCAGTTATAGTTCGTAGCATGGTAGAAAGACGAGGGTATGCTATTCCCGAGGTTCGAACATTAAGAACCCTACCGCATCACGTCATGTATCTTATTTACGTCACATTGCGCAGACTCAGTACTCTTCGAGGTGCTTCGACTCGAAGACGCGCGCGTTAAACCAACGCTTCGACTCAGTAAGTTGATAACATGTGGCTGTCCGCTACGAAAACATAATATGTGACATCGTTATTATCAGAAAGCGTGAATATTTGACAGTGACATACATTTTCGTAAAAAATGAATTGTACAGTAAAAGATTGCATAAACTCGTACAGAAAAACAGCTAAAATTAAAGGTTTTAAAGGTAAAGATTAAAGGTTTAAGGTTAAAGGTTTTTTTTACAGACACGGAAAGACACAGTGCATCACAGTCAATCATTTTATCCTTGTTTATTAACGAACAAAGCTAAAGTGATTCACTGTCTTACGCTGTGTCAATTGTATCGCTCGTTGTTAGAATAGTTTAATTTGCCGCTTAATGTGATGTAAGCAAGATACAGCTTCTCATTGGCTGGCCGTCATTACGATGCGCAAGAGCATACCCTTGTCTTTTTACCATGGCTATAGCATTTTTTATCTAATATATTCGTGAATATATCATCTGTTCTTGTTTTTCGATCGGGCTATCTGTGAAAAGATCTATCAACTATGGGCCTGCGCACAATAGGAAAGATATTAGGAATAAGAATAAATATTAAATATGTAAGATAATTTTAGGGCCACCCGGTAGGTGGAGCAAAGTGTACGCAAGGTGTGGGCGCTGATGCCTCACAGATTAAATGTTCAGGTGTCGTAATAATGGTAATGCACTTGGTATTACTGGTAATACAAGAAAGGTTTATTACGAGAATGTCTCAGTATGTGTAACACGATATACCGATGTATACGAACGTTACATGCAGATGATGCAACACAGACGTGTGTTGCACGCAAGGCCGTAGTGTGTGTCTACACACACCGTTAACGAGACGATGGTTCGAAAGCGAATGCGCACGCCGTGCGGCCACGAGCGTGCTCGGTTTCCGGCGCCACTAACTATACGGTAGTGAAGAGTAGAAACTCGCCGGTCGCCACAAAGGCTTCACTGAGCGGGTCGGTCGCCGATCTCAGCGCCTACACAGTGGCGCCGTGAGTTATA
>QKQZ01017869.1:0-15177 GCA_003595255.1 Solenopsis fugax | reverse complement strand
CTAGAAATGTGCAAAGTTTCATCAAAATCGAAGAGTGACACTTGGGTAGGTTTACTTGTGAGTATTTTAATATTTTACCAACACACACACACACACACACACACACACATCTTATCTAAGATTTTATTATCCCTCTAATCTTATTATAACGACCTCCTCGCGAATCTCGCAGCGGGAAAATGCAGGATCGCGCGGGTCATCCTCGCGAGCGAGGGAGAGATCCCGCGCTCATCAGCATCGGATTATTATTACGTGGCGTGGCCATTGCACGGGTATTCGCACGCACGTATAATACGTACGCATGCACGCACCGCTCACTCGGTGTGTACATATTCGCTTACCACGCGATTCGCTTGGCTAATATAATGAGAGCGACACGTCGAGTAATAACTTTATTTAGATACACTATCGACCTGTGTAATTGCACGACGAGCGTTCTAAGTCCTCCCCCCCCCTCTCTCTCTCTCGCCTTTCCTGTGCCTTCCTCGACCCGCCTCCTTTTTTCTCTTTTTTTCCCCGTCCATAAACATCATCGTTTACGATGGTTGCACGCCGTGTGTGCGTATACGCGTTTCGGTGCGTGCACACACGTCGCGCCGCGACGCGGTCGTTAATTTGAGATCATTATAATTAGCGGCAAGAGGAAGGATGATGACGGTGCTCCCGCCTGATATTAAAGTCAGCACTATGGACCGCATGCCGATTACTTTTTGCGAACCCGCGACCCTCCATCCTCCTCACTCCGATATAGGACAGTAAACGATACTCGTCGGACGTGGAGTCTCATGTGACTCCAAATGATCCCTCGGGTTTATTCGATCCGCGTACGCTCCTCAAACCGTGTTTATATAATTAAACGGAGGAATAAACTTCCGTAGCTATGTAATATTCCAAATTACAGGATATTATATTTTTGATACGTCGAAGCAACTCATAAGTTTATGTATCTGAGAGATTTTAAAATCAAATTAATGAAATGCAGAGAAAGAAAGAATTTATTGTATATATGACGTTATTAACGGTATACATTCCTTTGTCATCAACAATTTGTCATTGGCGTTTTATATCGGTAGCTTGTTTATTCGCTAAAGATCTTAAAATATTTGGACTCAAAGAAAACAGGAGGAATACGAGAGAGAGAGAGACCCTTGTAAGATTAACGGACAGACAAACCGGAGTCAACAAGTCAAGAGTCCGCCCTAAGACACACTCATGAGACGCCTTTAAAACTCCAAGGAATTCGAAACACGTCGACTCCCCTCCCCCTCCCCCCGTACCCCGATCAGTCTATCTTCGTCCTCTTTTATTTCGCGCAAGGTAGCGAGGTATGTCGACGAGATATCGAGCTTTCTCGGCGGATCCTAATCCGTCTTCCTCTTCGCGGTATCTTTTTTTCCAACGATGAAAGACGAGAATCCACGAGGGCGAAACGAAGGACGATGAGAGATCGGGAGGGAGATGAGCGGGAGATGCGTGTCCGTCGTTTTAGCGCGAAACGATCTCCAAGGGGGTGGCGACGAAACCGAGGGGACGGAGCGCACGAGCACGGTGAGAATTAACTAGCATTTGCATTGTAATGCGTGTCGGGTAATCACTATGATTGCGATAGGCGTGGCCAAATCCTCGAGTTTAATAGCCCGGGTTGCCCAAAAGCCTTGTACCTCGCCTCGGGTACGGGGTACGGGTACCTACGCGTGCATGCGTACATCTCCGTATCCGTGTTTCGTTTAGACCGGAGTCGCCAGCGAAGAGTGAGAAGGTAGGAGGGAGGAAGAAAGGAACGCTTTTATCGTCCCGGCGAGTCGTAATTTTCGCGGGTGCGCATGCACGCACGGAGGAGATCCTTAAAAAGAACCGCGCGTGTAATAAGCGCCGCGTGCTTATGCGAGAGAGCTGCGGACCCCGCGAGGCCGGTTGGTCGACGCGGCACCGCGCCGCACCGCGCAAATCGCAAATCCCTCGCGACCTATGGTCCTGCGACCCGCGGGAAAATTTACGCTCGCGAGCGTTTGCACGACTTTGCGTTTTGGTGCGTACGTCAAGTCGGCGAAGGATGTATCATGTGGTGAGTGACTCCGAGAGAAAGTGCTAGATTTGCGAGGCTGCGGCTCCGGTTCGTGCCTCGAGGACTGTATTTTCAAAGGTTTTTTCCATCATCCAGTATTTTCGAAATAAATTTGAATCTGCAAGACTATCGAGACTAAACATTTCGGTGCCTGAGCTAAAAGAAAAAAAAATGTCTCTTAGTAAAAAAAAACTTGCATAAGTTTTTTGTTTCATAAGTAAATTGTTGCATAACTTGAAATAAACTGAGATCGCAAAAAGTTTATATATCAATAATATAGATTAATTCTCGGCTTAATTATCGATAGAAATAATTTTATCGAGATATAAATAATTTTATTAATATTGTAACAGTCGAAAAATATTAGACGTTTATAACTTTTATTAGGGAAAATTTTATTATTTTATAATTTTATTAAATGAATATACAATATATATACAATATAAATATGTAAATATGTTACTGTTTTTTTGTATCATAGAAAGCTGCCAATTAATTTGCCCAAGTTTAATGGAATTTTGAAGAAGTAATATAAAAAGAATAATATTCACCTAATAAAATAATAAAATTCACTATAAGTCTGATATTTTTTTGCAATATTAATAAAATTATTTGTTTAATTGAATCGCGTGAATTAACATATAGTATACACTAGGAAAAAAAATTTAGTGCCTTCAACAAAAGCTGTTTAGTCGAGGCATTTTTTAACTACGACCAAATATTTTGTTTTATACAACAAGAAATTTGGTTGCTTTTACAAAATAATGTAATTAAAAAGAATATTTGTTTATGTTAACTAAATAGTTTTGTTCGATATATTTTAACCAAATTATTTGTTGTTACAACAAAACATTTTTCCTAGTGTACATGAACTTTTGTACTATTTTTGTGTCCTGAATTTATTTCTGAAGTTATGGCCATTATGAAATATTCTGTATATTATACGTGAAATACTTGGACACTTCTTAAAGATCTACATAAGCCGCCGAAAAATGTCCTGATCGAAGAAATTGCAGAGAGCGTTCTAAAAATTAATAAATATCATAAATATATTATAAATAAATATCGTATTATAAATTTATAAAACCACACTTAAGCGTTTCTAAAAAGTTCGTATTGTTACAGTTAGTATAGAAGAGCGAGTGATTGTTTCTAATACGTGAGCGAGATTCACCCGGGATTTTATTCGCTAAATAGATCTCGAGACATTAATATAGCGTACCACCTTCCTCCAGTTACCCCCCTTAAATCGCCTTGGAATAACCGGCGGAGACGCCGAGCCTCAGAGACGGGCGAGAGACGGTGCTTGTAAAATAACGACCGACTCATCCAAGGGTTGCGACCTCGAAGTGCGCCAAGCGCGAGCGCGGGGTGAATCGCCGAAGATCGCGCGATAAGATGGCACGATTAAATTGCCCGTGTATCATTATCGTGCGCACTTCGCTAATAGTAAACAAGAAGATAACGCCACGCCGCGCCGGAGATAAGTAGACGTTACGGGTCTCTCGCCGCGTGCACATAAATTATACGCAATATAATAAAATCGACGGGGTTATAAGCGTGAGGATTAAGCGCTCGGCTCCGCTCTCCGACGCTGCGATCGGCGGAGGGATGTGTATAGGTTTCCAGGGAAGTATCACCGTTGAGCAATTATCCAATTAGCTGCCTGCCCATTATCACGCCAACTGATCCCTGCACTTATCGCGGATGAACAATAAATATATATAACTGTGGTAATAAAAAATTTTTTAAATAACACAGGGCTCCGTTTTTAGACTTCTTTTCTGTTGTTTGAATAAAATTTATCATTTCCTATGTATTTTTTCGCGCTGAACACGAATCCGGCAAGCAAATTGCTCCATCACGTCAGGTTTTTGAGAAAAGTGTGGTTAAAGGTGTCAAAAACGACATTTTTTGACATATTCGTGATTTTTTTGCTTGCAAAGTCAATTTTTTTTTCTACTTCTGCTTACGCCATCTTAAAGTGTCAACTTTTATCTTTAAAATAGATTTTTTCTAACGCCATACGTTTTTCTTTTATCGACTTAATCTCCGTGTAGTCACGTAAGTCACGACCAACACATTTAATTTCATTTTTCTCAAAAATCTGACGTGATAGAGCAATTTGCTTACCAGATTCGTGTTCAGCGCGCAAAAATACATGGAAAATGGTAACTTTTATTCAAACAACGGAAACCACGTCGACCAGTAAAAGATTAAGTCGGTAAAAAAAAACGTATGGCGTTAAAAAAAATCTATTTTAAAGGTAAAAGTTGACACTTTAAGATAGCGTAAGCGGAAATAGAAAAAAAATTTACTTTGCTAGCAAAAAAATCACGAATATATCAAAAAATGTCGTTTTTGACACCTTTAACCATACTTTTCTCAAAAACCTGACGTGATGGAGCAATTTGCTTGCCGGATTCGTGTTCAGCGCGCAAAAATACATAGGAAATGATAAATTTTCTTCAAACAAAAAAACCACAGAGCCCTGTGTAATTAATATTACTAAAGGTAAACGGGGCAGCAGTAGAATTGTTGCAATTCTGTCCAGTTAGTATTTTAATACGCCGCCAATTATAATTCTACGAATACACACACTGAGAGAAATGTTTGATAAAATCAACTAACGTTGAATAGTGATCAAATGAATTTGGTTGAATAGTGATCAAATGAATTTTATAATTAAAATTATAACTAAACATATAGTTGTTTTGACCAAACAATTTGTAGCCTTAATCAAATAATTATTTTTATACAACAAATTATAAAAGTTTTGTTAAATATAACTAAGTTTTTGGTACCAGTACACTGAGAGAAAAAATTGTAATGGTGGTAACTATAAGGGGACAACCATACAAATTTTGCTAATAGAATTATAATATATTGTTAAGTGAACTATATTATAGTTATTGCAACTACACTGAAAAAAAGACTGGTTATAACTATAACCAAATGTATAGTGAAATAGTATCAATTAAATATTTGGTCAATGTAACCAAAAATAATTTTACTTTTCTAAATATTTAGTAACTTATACCAGATTTGATAATACTTATTAAACATTTAGTAAAATAAAATTATTTTTGATTATATCGACAAAATATTTAATTGATACTATTTCACTATACATTTGGTAATTATAACCAGACTCTTTTTTCAGTGTAAGTTAACGGTTGAGAGAACTAATAAAAAATAGTTGTAGTATACTATATAATATAGTATATTACAACTATTTTTTGTTAGCTCTCTTAACTATTAACTTTGTTGCAATAACTATAATATAGTTCACTTAACTATGTATTATAATTCTATTAACAAAATTTGTACGGTTGTCCCCTTACCATATAGTTGCCACTACAATTTTTTCTCTCAGTGTAACTACAAAATTTATTTGATCACTATTCAATCAAACGTTAGTTGATCTTACCTAACGATTTCTCTCAGTGCATGCCATTGATTATTCTATTACCTAACTAGAAGTGGAAACCTACTTTTGCGACATTTTTCGAGCAGACGTGTCCCCCTTACCGATGGACATTCCATCTCGATTCCACGCGATACGTTTTTCTACGATATCCGGATGCTTGATGACGCTTATCCCGCTATCGGCGTGATCCGTTTCGCTTTTAACCGCGTCCGGCATTCCTCCATTCGGACGGACCGTTGAATATCCACGATTCGCCATCGGGTAGTACTCTGTGTACGACGGACGAGGTACCTTGTCGGAAGTAGACATTGATGGCCGATAGCTCTCCTTCTTCCTCTTTCTCACTCTTTCCCTTTCTCTGTATTACGGGGCGACGACTTCGGAACGGGCGGCGTGGCACGTCGCGGAATCGCAAGATCGCAGATCACGAGACGCGGAGAGGCGCACGGGGGAGGACGAGAGAAAATCACGAGAGGGAACTTCTTCGCGGATAGAGCGCATGTATTATAGAAGAGAATCCCAAAAGAGAAGGGGGGAGAGATAGAGAGAGAGAGAGAGGAAGAAAGACGGGCTGTAGAATCCAACGGGCAGCGAGCATGTCGGCACTAACTTGTATTAATGTTGCCGATCAATCCTAATGGACGTGGTCGCATCAGTGACGTGCGCGTGCATTTGCATGCGTACCCGCAGTAACACGCGTGCACACACACACACACACATACATATATATACAACTCGTGTACATATCCTCTCAGCTTACATAGTCCCGCGCAATGGTATAAATCGTGGGTCATCGCGATCCCGCCGTGTCAAAGCGCGGCTGCGTGCAGGATCGGCTGCACGAGGAGGAGGGAACGTGTACCGAGAGAACGAGCGCTCGTATCCCTCGTATCCGCGTCCGGATGTACTTATGGCACGGCCACGGTATCCCGACGACGGACAGGCAGGCCGCTCGAACTTGTCAGCGGCAATCATTCCCGATAATTACGTAAAATGTAAAAATACCGAGCGCGAGCGAGAGCGGTGAGTCAACGACTTTATGGATCGGCGCGAGAATGTCGACGTGTTCTCGTCCCCCTTCTAACAGCCGCAAATTGCTAAAAGATACGCAGTTGCGTGAATTCACGTTCTCTCAGGGCCTTTGCCGAAACATGTGAATTTTTTCACCGAAACTTTTATTCGTTCCGGCAACTGTTAAAAGTCGAATATTGCGCATATCGTACACTGAGAGAAATCGTTTGGTAGAATAGTGATCAAATGAATTTTATAGTTACTGGTACCAAAAACTTTGTTACATTTAACAAAACTTTTTGTAATTTGTTGTATGAAAATAATTATTTGGTTAAGGCTACAAATTGCTTGGTCAAAACAACTATATATTTAGTAACTACCACTATAAAATTCATTTGATCACTATTCAATCAAACTTTGGTTTATTTTACCAAACATTTTTCTCAATGTAAAAGTTGAATAATACAGCGTGCATTTTTAACATGTTGCAGTTATTTGATCTGATGTACTATTTATTATTTTAGCTAATTTTTTGTACGATGGGCTATTAATGTAACACACTGAGAGAAAAAATTGTAGTGGTGGCAACTATAAGGGGACAACTATACAAATTTTGTTAATATAATTATAATATATAGTTAAGTGGACTATATTATAGTTATTGCAACTAAGTTTATGGTTAAGAAAACTAATAAAAAATAATTGTAATTACTATATTATATAGTATACTACAACTATGTTTTATTACTTCTCTTAACCGTTAAGTTAGTGGTTGCAATAACTACAATATTTCACACAATAGTTCACTTAACTATATATTATAATTATATTGACAAAATTTGTATGGTTGTCCCCTTATAGTTGCCATTACTACAATTTTTTCTCTCAGTGCATATACGTGTATCTTCAACAAATATTATTCTTGCATAAATTAATTAGTTAATAATTACACAATGTGCATAAATGTACATTTTGAGAATAAGTTTGGACCTTTGAGATCTACAGTTTTATTCTAACGCTTAAGTCACTGCAGAGTATATCTGGCTTCTGTTTCTTCGGGCAGCATCACGAATCGCGCTGTTGGCCCTCGCGATCTCTTCCGCTCTCGCTCGCCCGCGAGTCCACGATGACCGAGCGGAATACCAGGCGACAATAATGACTACCGATCGGCGTATCGCGTCGCGTATTGCGGAACTGGGCACGACGGGTTACCGAGGGCGTTACCAGGAACTTTGTTGTCGCTTCTCGAACTAGTCCTGGTTCGTCACGGGCGGGAAGAACGATGAGTGAGATCGCCAAGCTCGGCCGAGGGTTCACTCACCGCCGCCAGAAAGAACGAGGAAAAAAGAGTTTTCCACCAGCTTGATAATTATTTCCTCAATCCCCGCAAATTACCGATCCGATCTTACGGTTAAGATCATGTCGAGAAAACCGCGCGTAATGCGAAAAAAAAAAGTTTTCCCTATTCTTTTACTCGTTTCCGTGTTTCGCGATCGCGACATCTGGCATCGAGCGATCGGTGTGTCGATCGGTTGCAATCAGACGGACGCGCCTAGTTGGGGCCATCGTTATCGAAGGGACCGAAAACGTCGTGTACGGGCCGAAAATACGTAAGGAAGGAGCGAGTACACATTCGGCAGACTGCTACCGCGATCGTAATTGGCGTACGCGATTGTTTCGCGAGCATCTGAGGACCCCGCTCCTTCGTTTACGACAGAAAGAAGGAACGGAGAAAGAGAAAGAGGCGGAAAAAGAGGGAGATATGAAGCAAAAAAGGAAAAAAAAACAAACAAAAAGGAAGAATGAGAAACGCGATTCACATGGGTGAAAAAGAGAGGACGGGCACAATGGAGGAAAGAAGCTGCCGCGACTTCCCTTGGCTCGACCCCCTCGTGGCCCTCGCGTTTCCTCGTCTCCCTGTCGTCCCGTTCCTCCCCTCGCGATCCCTCGTTCTCGTCCCGTCGTAAAAAAAAGCCGTATACTTTCGCGAAGTCCGCGCGACGGGTAGGTACGTACGGGGCGATATATAAATTACACGTCTGGTCCCGGGGGCCCCCCGAGGAAGTAACGGTACTCGCGGGGGGCTCCTCTCTCGCTCCCTCGTGGTCGCCGATCTTAGCCTGCCTGCCTGCCTGCCTGCTCGCCTGCTTGCCTGCCTGCCTGCCTGGTCGGTCCGGCTGATCTCCTCCTTCCTCCGTGACAGCGAGAAGGGAAGAGGAGAGCGCCAGGCCATGCTCTCGCTTCTCTCTCGGTCGAGGAAACTCCGCCCGTCCACTCGTCCGTTCATCCGTACGCCTCTATCTACCCAGGGAGAGCGCTCGCGGTGAGCGCGAACGAGAGCGGTCTCTCGCTCATCCCGAGAGCTTGCTTGATCGGCGGCCGAGATTGCGGAGTTACGTCAGTGTCTTATTGGCCGGAGCGGAAAGACGCTCCGATCAAAGGGGTCCGCGTGTGCGGATTCGTTTAACGATCCCGCGCGAATATCTCCCCGAATGGTCCCCCGAACCGCCCGCGCCCTGCCGCATCGGTCTGCGGCAATCCGGAGACTCTGGACCCGTTGCTCTCTCTCTTTCTCTCTCCCCTTCCTCTATCCCGCGCTTTCTTCTTGCGGAACGTCCTTTTTGACAAAAGAACCTCTCCGCTTCTGCGACTCTGGTATTGATGTATCTCCGCCTGCGGCGGAGATCGTCGCGATTGCACGGCAGGACGAAACACGGGTAGCCCGAGCCTAAAAACACCTTCGTTAGTTCGCCGCTAATTACTTTCTGAGACCCAGGCCCGCGGAGTCAACGGAGATAATGCGACGGAGTTCTATTCTTGGACGTACCCCTCGGCCGTGTCCGACCATCGCCGTGAATTCGAAATGCATATCGTTAAGAAGTTAAATGTATCTTACTCGAAATGTCACTTTTAAACCCGCTAATGCGTGCCTTTGGCGACCGTACGCTTTATTCGCGATAAATTCGAGCACGATGGCGGCAGTTCAAGGTGAATGACAAATTTGTGTCTGTGTTTTACGGCCATTCGTTCCCACAAGCTAAACTCGTCGAGCTCTTCGATATGAAACGGGTTTCTTGTATTCCGTGGGGAGAGAGGAGATAAAATTTATTGTAATGTCATGCTTATTTTAGCATTCTTATGCCTGTCAAGAGTTCACGATGAGTCTTATTCCTTAACATAGCAGGAGATTTTTATGTTATAAATTTAATAGTTTTCCTCGATCTTTAATTGTGCAGCTTAGCGGGTTATGTCACTATTAATACCAACGATTATCTAAGCTATTACGTACAACGTATTAAAATTTAATTTATTTGAAGGGAAAAAAAAATGACAAAAATATCGTTGTAAAACTTGTAGATTGAAATATCATTTTTCCCTTTCGTAAAGTCGCTCGTAAAGACATTTGAGAATGATAACGAGAAGTCTCGTTGAAGTTAATTTAGAAAAATTGTTATGGCTTCTAACCAAACTGGTAAGATTAAAATTATTCTCCCGTGCACTTCGCTGCAAATCAACTGCAACGAGTCACCGTGAAATGGTACGTAGACATGACGCAACGATTACGTTCCGAACCTACATGCCTGTCGTAGGCCAGTAGTCGTTCTCGTAGGTCTCTCGCTGTGGCGCCTGTATTAAACAAAACGGCGGCGCCGGCGAGTCGGAGCCGGGAATACGGGAGCGATTCGCTGGGTCGCTGCACTGGCACGACGACGATGACTACGTTAACGCGTGCACATAACCCTGTCGAGAGGTCTAAAGCCAGAGCTAGAGGTTCGTGGTTTCTATGGCGGGCTTGACCTTCGTTAATCAGAATGCCGCCACGCTTCCTGGTGATAAATAACGTCCCTGCCTGCCAAGTGCGCACGGAAGAAGAAGCGTCGCCTATTTATACACCGACCCGTAACTCCCTCGTTACTCGTTGGTCACGTAGGTACTCGCAAGGTATATGTAACGCCGAATGTGTGTGAAGGGTAAGAGGTGAGGGAACGAAGAAGGAAGAGGAAAGGGCCGCGATAGAGACGCGGCATCGCACGAAGGAAGAGCCTTCCTTGCGAATATCTTCCTTGCAAATATCTTCCTTTGGAAAGAACGGCTTTCGTTGTATGCATTAAGAATGTATATGTCATATTTCAAAAGTTTTTTAATTTCATAGATTCTTCTATTATTATGTATGAGTGTCCATGTAAAATTTAAACATAATTTTCTTATTAGTTTAAAAGTTATTTAATTTTTTGTTTGCGCACTTCATTCTTATATAAAATCGAATTTTGTAGTACTTATTTTCAAATTTGATGAGCAAGTACTATTATAAATTAAGTTTGTTATATACATATATATTAATAAAGTCATTTAGATCTTTTTAAAAGTTACTTGTTTAAAAGTGTGTATCTAAAGCTGCAGCTAAGTAGGATTATTTTCGCTATACAGGGCATTAGCCAAAGTTTTCGTTGTTTTCTTCTTTATTGATTTCAAGATCAAAATTCGAACAAAATTCACGACAAAATTTTTTGTCGTTAATTAAGGAAAAAAAGAATAAATCTAAAAAGCCTACAATTTTTAGATTTTGCTAACTTTTTTAGTTGGTGTTATAAAGCCATTCAAATTGCATGAAATATAAAACAAAAGTGCATGACAGTTGTATAAGCAAAATTTGGAAATTTTATTCCAAGTGAAATATATCTGCCGACTCGCTAAAGCGTAGACTTGGCGCGAGTCGCGACCGCGCCTCTTGATCTGGAAGCTGAACACAGCGAAAAAAGAAGCAAAAATTCCTAAACGATAGTATTATATTTCAATACTATGTTATATATGTTCCAGGATAATATTTAAGTTATTTACGAGATGGAAAGGCATGAAGTTTTCAATTCACGGAGATTCCCGGCTTCCGAGAAGAGAGCTCAACGTAACACAACAGCGAAGAAAACTCTCGCGGACTGTGCGTGAGATCGGCAACACCCACGTCGCCTAACCAGCAGCTTTCACATTTCCCATAACCGCGACCGAGTGCGATTCCACGCCTAAGATTCCCGGCCGACCGGGAGTCGTCGGCTCATCGCTTCCTTACTGATGAGGAGTCGTGCGAATCGGCGACTGTTTTACGCAATGCCGTAACGACGAAACGACAAGAGTGGCTCTGACGGGAGGCGGAAACAAGATCTCATGGGTTACCTCATTACGCGCGTATTGTGCGCAACATATTGCAATTAAAATCTCCGTCTGCTCGATATTGCGACGGAGAAATCACGCACAAAAAGCGGATAATGCGAAATGCCGGGCGTTGCGTAATGGAGATTTGGGTCGAGTGAGTAAAATCATATCAAGGATATAATAACGCTAGGACTAATCGTTACAATCATTTCACTTTTATGTCCGCTGTCAAATTAATGCTGTTTTTATTACTCTTACTTGTTGATATCTGTCACTATTTATGGACTTTATAACAGCTGTCAATTTCATCATTATCTGCTAGGAAAATATAATTGCACTTTGCTTTTATTTAATAATTTTAACGTATAATTCTAACTCTAACTGTGCATGCACAGTGTCGAATATATTTAAAAAGGTCAAAAAAGAGCGATAATAGGTGTTAATGTAAAAATATAATTATAACATAAAGTTATTACATGTACGTTTCGGGCTTACTTGCCTCTTATCAACATGTGATAGTTTTCATAATTAAATTTCGTGAAACAAATTATACAATCAGAACAAACAAATTTCCCTGAAGTAATGTACAATTGAAACAACAAAAGTCGGCATATCTTTCATTAATAATTTTAATTATACTATTTGACTTTATACTAAATTTGTACACAGAAAAAAATTAGTATCAAATCAACAATTCATTGTTTCATATATAAGCAAGAATATAAAGTCTCCTTGGAAGTATTTATAATCTCAAAGAGACATAATTTGCTAACATAAAGAAATTTTGTTTCTTCATGTAAGCAAATTATATTTGATCAAGATTATCAAATTCTTCCAAGAAGATTTTATATTCTTACTTATACATATATGAAACAATGAATTATTGATTTGACAGTCAGTTTTTTTTGTGTATAAAATTTGTTTTTATAACTATAATTATTGAGTATCTTTTCGTAACGATTGCACAAGATTCTTTCATTCTTTCACAGAAACGATCAAGATAAATTCAGAAAGGACGAATAAGATTCTTAGGATACTTGGGGAAAGTCCCAGGTGATAAAATCCGCAAGGTAATCGCGCAACACTGTCACTCGACTTCGAAGAATCGCGAATGGAATCCGTTATTGGCTTACCAGTATCATCGTTGCGAAGAATACGCACTTTTATACAGCGGTTTTTATCGTCAGCGATCCACTTGACGAATCAGCTGGACGGAAGGTATTCCACGTTCACTTTAACGAGCGAGATCCTCTCTGCCGTACAAAAACACAACTCTTCGTTACGTATCCCTTAAATCTTTCAGTCGTAAAAATATTGTTATGCCCGTTTGACTTGAAAGATTCTTTAGGTAGACTTAGAACATTATGTAGAATCCAATCGAATCGTGATCGATAACACAGCCACACAAAAAAAAGTGTCATGTCCGAGAGACTAGACCCATGTATTCCTATGTATTTTGAGGCTCTGAAACCGAATATGACCTCAGAATTGCGCTATCAGATCAGGATTTTTTTTACCCTCAAAATAGAGTAATTTTAAGGAATGTTTGGCAATTTTTCGAGGATAAAAAAAATCCTGAACTGATGGCGCAATTCTGAGGTCATATTCGGTTTCAGAGCCACAAAATACATGAGTCTAATCTCTTGGACATGACACTTCTTTTTTTGTGTGTGGTTGTGCGCATAGCCACACAAAAAAAAGTGTCATGTCCGAGAGATTAGACCCATGTATTCCTATGTATTTTGAGGCTCTGAAACCGAATATGACCTCAGAATTGCGCTATCAGATCAGGATTTTTTTTACCCTCAAAATAGAGTAATTTTAAGGAATGTTTGGCAATTTTTCGAGGATAAAAAAAATCCTGAACTGATGGCGCAATTCTGAGGTCATATTCGGTTTCAGAGCCACAAAATACATGAGTCTAATCTCTTGGACATGACACTTCTTTTTTTGTGTGTGGTTGTGCGCATAGCCACACAAAAAAAAGTGTCATGTTTGAGAGATTAGACCCATGTATTCCTATGTATTTTGAGGCTCTGAAACCGAATATAACTTCATAATTGCGTCATCAGTTCAGGATTTTTTTACCCTCAAAAAATTGCCAAATATTCCTTAAAATTACCACTATTCAGCTCGATTATAAAAGAATCCTGATCTGATGGCGCAATTCTGAGGTCATATTCGGTTTCAGAGTCGCAAAATACATAGGGATACATGGGTCTAATCTCTCGGGCATGGCACTTCTTTTTTTTGTGTGGCTGTGTAATTTTTGCAACAGCATAAATCGTTGATTAATATATTATCTGTTTGTCTATAACGTCAATTAAATCAAACGCGTATGAATGCTTGATTCATGTAAATACGATGTAAATTGCCTGTTCGCCGTCAGTCCTCTGCGGGAATGCGGCTTCTTACTTTCCCCCGTACGCTAGCCTCATTCTCTTTCACGGCACATAATCGCGCGTCAAAACTCCGGCCACGTCAGCGCATCGAAAAATAACGGCACGACGGACGGGAGGGGACCCACTCGCGAGGTCCGCCTCGAGAGAGTGCAAGGCCGTAAAAGCCGTTCCATTTTTGCCCGGGGTGTCCGGTAGTCGATATATACGGCGCGAGGCAATCATAATAAATCGCGTCGCCGGTTCCTCGGCCTCGGTGGTTTCACGACGGTGGACATGCCGCGCAATATTCGCGCGTCAGCTAGCTAAGAAAGAAGAAAGAGCGTACATACGCGGACGAACGGGCCCGCGGGGCCAATACCGGGCCCACTTGTCTGCCGCCGATCGTAACCGGCGCTTTATCTCCATGGGAACGAACCATTATCGCTAATAACATAGGCGGACGTGGATGGATACGTAAGGGCGGATAGACGTACAGCGGTGGCGTGTCCGTGCTAATTAAATCCCATCTAAATTACAAATTTGTAGATAAATCTTGCCCCACTTTGGACCGACTCGCTAACGTCCCCCTCCTCCCCTCCTTCCCCTGCGCTCCCTCCTCCAGTATTCACGCCCGGTCGCATCTCGACCTGGACCAAGTAGCTGTTGCTATTACAGCTATCGCAGACACGAGCTAAAACTAATAAAGATGAAGCTGCATTGGCGTAACCGATGAGGATATCCTTCACTTCAGCAAAGTGTCGCTCGTTAATTGGACTTTTGCACTGTTAGACGATTTCGGATGAGCAAATGCGTCCATTGCCGACGTCTAGAAATAAGATAAATTCAAGACTAAGGGCCACTTCAACCAAACTCTGATTAATCTAATCGACTGATTAATCCATTGGAATTAACCAATCGCATTTGTCTGTTGTATGAAATGACAAATGCGATTGTTTAATTCCAATGAACTAATCGGTCGATTAGATTAATCGCAGTTTGATTGAAGTGACCCTAAATCGTTCTTTGTTCTTGTACACTGAAAGAAAAAATCGTAGTGGTGACAACTATAAGGGGACAATCATACAAATTTTGTTAATATAATTATAATACATAGTTAAGTGAACTATATTATAGTTATTGCA
>QKQZ01017865.1:0-27430 GCA_003595255.1 Solenopsis fugax | reverse complement strand
ACACCACCCCCTCACGTCACACAGCGTCGACACGAGCGTGCGAACGGCGGCCGCCAGCGGACAAGAAGGAAGGCATCACCTCTCACGTAACTGCCACGGCCCGCGCACCACCGCCCGTAGCAGCAGCGATCATCACAAAAAATCAATATGGTCTACCCAATGAGTAAAAAAGACAGAGGAGGGACCATTGCGGCCAATTGGCGCAATGATTGGCGACGGGCGACGGAAGTAGCTATATTTAGTGGACGCTTAAGATGGCTACTCAAGGGCGCCAATTTGAATGGTATTTCGATATTTTAGTATGACGGCGATATTAAAAGTATCGAAAAATTTACTGCAATAATTAAACAATGATTTATTGCTTGAAGTATGATTTCCGAGAAAACTTGAATAGTAATTATACTGTTTTAATATTTATAATCAATTACAATTGATACTGAACCAATTACAACCGAAAGATTGTGAAACTAGTTCTTATAAATTGTAATAATATTACGATACCCTCTGATTACGATAAAAGAATTTATTTAAAGGACTGTGTTTGGGATACTAGAAACATGGTGGTAAGAAATAACAGGAGGGAGTGTAAGGCTCAATGCACACAGGACGCGTCAACGCGTTACTCGTGGCGAGGTAGCCAATCATTCTTTCGCTTTCTTAATCTTTATTGTAAAAGCGAAAGCATGATTGGCTACTCGCTACGCGTAACGCGTTGACGCGTCCTGTGTGCATTGAGCCTAAGGTCATTTAGTGGTGGAGGTAACTACGCTAAATGTGATTGGTTGGCCACAGTAATATGGCATTTTGTACTTTTATGAATGTACTGTCCGTACTATATTGCACTAGGTACATATTCTCTAACCTAATCTAACCAAATGTGTAGTGCCATCATGAAGTAGGATAATGTGGGGTCTACAATGCAGTCGTTAAGATGTTACGACTCTGCGACGGACCAATCAAAGAAGAGAATATATGATTTTTTCTTCTTTGATTGGTCCGTCGAAGAGTCGTAACATCTTAACGACTGCATTGTAGACCCCGCATAAGGAGACGGAACTTTGGGTGAAAAAGTGGACCCAAATTCCGTCGTAAAAATGAGTTCGGTATTTGATCACTCGCGTCGCATGAAACGTTAATTCTACCATTTTTATTTTTTTTTTATTCTACCATTTTCTTTTCAAAATTATCGACAGCTTCCCTACGCTTTTTATCGAATTCAATATACATTTTATTATAATTATATGATAAGTGCAACCGTACGAATATTTACGTATACGATAAAAAGAGGCCGATAGAATATAAATGACGTGCGTGCAACGAAAAGCCAATCACTTCAGTTGTAACAACTTTACGGAGTTAAATAAGGTTGGTATATCAGACGAGTGAACGACCAAAAAATAAGCAAGAGGGCAAAGAATTAGAGAGAGACGCTCGAGTTTGGAACACACCATAGGTTTATTTGTGTTGCTTGAAATCCCCAAAAATTTTTGCACTTGAAACGAGATAAATATATATTTGAGCGTAGGAGAGAGAAACAACGAAGATACTGAGTGTAATGCACGCAACACGAACAAACCTCATGTCTACTCCCACCACGATGTCTACTGTTCTACTCCCACCTCCCACCAGAAGAAGAAGAAGAGAAGAGAGAGAATTGAGCATTGAGCTCATAGGCCGGTATTCATAGTCGATTCTTATTTCAAGATCATCTTAAGTAATGTCTTAAGATGCTGATACGGCTCTCTGATTGGTTGATGGGATCTTAAGATGGTACTTAAGACGATTTTAAATATAAGAACGGACTATGAATACCGGCCATAGACTTTAGGAAACTAGTTAGCTGTAAGCAACCACAGCCAAACTGACGCCTGTGACGTTTTAATATGGCGGTCAATATGGCGGAACACACACAATGAAATTTAGTTCTCGTCTGTGAGGGTGTCAGAAAGTGATGGCGCTGCAAACACTGGTACCGAGGAAAGCATAAGAGTTTGCTACCCCTGCATTGAGCGACTGCAACTGACTGCAACGGAGTTTAGATAACCTAAAATTACGATGGGATATAAGTGCATAATTTGCAATAAGGAATATATAAAACACAATGGAATATCTTTTCATACGTAAGTATCCATATATTAATACATTATAAATTATATTAAATGTAATGAATATATATTTATGTTACTCAGATTTCCAAGAGAATATAGCCTTCGAAAAGCATGGAGAAAAGCATGCAAATTACAGCATCATCGTGTGCTTAAGAGAGCTCGTATATGTTCTCAACATTTTACAAAAGACAGTTTTTTACCAAATAAAGATTATAAAAGAGAGAGTATGAGATTATTAAAACCATCAGCAGTGCCAGAGGTGTTCCCATGGAATTTGAAGAACAATTTAATAGCAACGTAAGTTTTTTTTGTAAATATTGTATAATATATGTAGAAACACACGTTAAAATTGTATTTGTTATAAAACAGTATAGATCTAACATCACAAACACGATTGGAATCCTTAGAATCAATTGAATACATAGTGACGTCTACTTCTAAACAAAATCAAGATGATGAAGACTGCGCATATACAAATGCATTTTCTTCGAGGTATAAGTTTGTTAAAATTTATGCTCTAAAAATTCATATTATTTATGTAATACATTTTTTTCTATAATTATTTTTATTATTTTAGTGAATTAACTATTCCATGTAATAATTTGTCAAGGACACCATCACCTGAAAACATCAAAAAATGTAATTTATCAAGGACACCATCAAACAAAGGTAAAAGTAGTATAAGCTTTATGATTAAGAAGGAATGTGCATTCGTTATACTGACTCCTAGTCAGTGCGGGAAATTCAACCAAAGTAAACATGCTATAATTTTGTTTTACGTAGAATCGTAGAATTAATAACGCTTTCAAGTGCACTGAGTTCTAACCCGGTTCATGGCGGATTAATGACATTACATGTTTTATTTTAAGTTCTCATTGAATGATTCCAGCATATGGCGTCATTAATCTGACCCGGGTTGGGTTAAAACCCATTGCACTCGAAAGTGCTATAAATAAATAAAATGGGCGGTTGCAGTGCTTTAAATTATGAAAATAAAAGTAAAGCCGGGTTTCAAACGTTTCGCTTCCCAAAAGAAGCAGAGAGAAGAAAATAATGGTTAATAAACTGTCAAGTGGATACCTTTCTCAAGTTTAAGATTATGCAAAGTATATATTTTGTTTATTTATTACCAAATATTTATCACTTATATTTACCAGTAAATCTTTACTTCAATCATTTAAAGTAGATAAGAAATGAAAGTTGAGGTTAGAAACCTTCCCATTCATCAGTAATGCCTATTTCCACTAATATAGCTAGATCTCAGTTAACTTACTTCATATCTTTTTTCAATTTTTAGAACTAAAGAACTAAAGAAAAATTAAAAGTAAATTAAATTAAGATCAAAGTTAATCTGAGTTGGTAGCTGCTAGGAGCCAAAATGGCGAATGCACATTCCCACTTAGGACCTCTTTCAAAGCGTTATCATACTAGACTGCACTAGACTGCATTCGAAAATTCTACTCGTCTGGTAGAGTATCTTTTGGCCGGTTTAAGGTTGGTTTATGCAGGCAACAACCGTATGCCGGTAACTTAAGTGCTGTAAACTTATGCCGTAAAATTTGTTGCCGTGGTTTATCGAAGTTTGCTGTATGTTGTATGCCGCATGATTTAACCTAAATTATCCTGTGATGACGTCGTTTAAATTGAACAATTAAAAGTACTAAGATGACCTTAGAAGGCGTTCTTGTTTCTATTTGTAAATTAAAAATGATTTTTTAGCACAATGGATAATACAAATGATGAAGTCATTGTGCCTGGAATGTTTTTAGTAATCCTTGGCTTTACTTATTATGTTGCTAAGGCAATTAAAAATCATAGAAGAAAACGTTGTTAGGGTGTGCGTCGAATAAATAGAAAAAGAATAATTAAAGGTCATTTTTACAATTTATTTTATGACTTAAAGACAGTAGATAAAGAACATTTTGTTAAATATACAAGGATGACATCTCAATAAGACGAGTTTGATGATTGATTATGATTTTCGCTTTCCATTGGCTTTCGATACTATTTACCGTCCACGGCTGGTTTATGGAGACCGTAGCCGTTGACTTATACCGTAAAGTTGAGTTAACTTTACGGTTGCGGCATAAGTTACCAGCATCCGGAAAGTCTCGATAAACAGAAGCATTGAAACCCTAGTATTGAACTTTACCGGTTCCGGCATAAGTTTACGGTTATAGCCTGCATAAACCAGCTTTTAAGTCTTAAGGCGATGCTGGACTGACGGTGGAACTCACTTAACGTCGGTACTACAGATCACTACAGATTTTTCTTCGACGGATAGTCGAGCGATTCGTGGTCGCACGCGGAGCAATGAGTAAGGGGAATAGGCTAGCGCTCTTTGTCAAACGCTCTCATCTGTCCTTGTTCTTCGACTTTAACGCCAAGATCTCTCGACTGCCATGAACTCAATTTTTGCTCTTCACACCAATTCCGCGTGCAAATTACATAAACAATTTTTAAATAGTCCTTTCTCTCATACTAGAACTTCTAGGATCATTCTGCAAGCGCCGTATTGTCCGCAAGCGTTTCCGCGTCCAATGTGCAGAAACCATTAATATAGTATCTTATCTTATCATTATGGGGATGCTAGACTGACGCAATTACCGACATTTTTTCTCCGACCATTTTCTTCGAATTGGGTTTACAGAATTGAAAATGCTTTTACACAATTAAAATATACATTTTAATCTTGGATGAGGGGGTCAATTTCATGTTAATAACAACAAAAAATTGAAAAGTACAGAAATAATTATTCACATCTGCACTTATCCACACTGTAGAGCTGTCAAGCCACGACAATGTCAATTTAATTTGACAGTTGTACAGGTTTCTTGGGCAAAACAAAACATTGCCCGAAAAAATTATTCGTTTACATTATTGTGTACAATTATTTATTGATATATGTAAAATTATATATAAAAATTAGGAGTTTTTTAAATTGTTATACATATACAATTTAAAAAATTATTTGCAAAATATGTTATTTAAAAAAATTAATAAATTCAAAAATGCTTTTCTATTAATAAAATTAAAATTTCTCATGAACATAAAAAATATATTTGCCATGAAAATTTACAATGAATGTTTGTGAAAATAAGTGTTTTAATTTTTACATATCTTTTGTGTTCACTTTTATTAATAGAAAAACAGATTTGAATTTAATTTTTTAAAAATAACATTGTATCAAATAATTAAAAACAGTTTAAAAATTGGCAAAGATGTGTGTCTTTTGATGATGAGCCGCGTTTATAGACTTATATCATTGCCGATGTCGAGTGACAGTTAAAAAATGTTTGCTTGGCCAGTCGGGCTCACTCACCGTCACGCGCACACACGACTCTTTCTTAGTGTGTGCGCGCTTCTTGACGATGAGCTGCGTTTGCTAGTTTGCTATATCTGCCGTCGAGTGGCAGAAATAAACAACGATCGTGGACACCGTTAATGTTATGATATCAAGAGTGACACGACGTAACGTGTGACGATAAAAGAGTGATTTTTCGCGTTATACGCTATTTTGGACTGCTTTTTACATTTTGTGAAATCCTTATCTCATTGCATTTACACAATGGGTGTAAAAGAATTCGACAAGAAGCCCTCTTTGCGCAGGCACAGATATTCCATGCGGAAAGCATACGTTCAAAGGTGTGTCTTTTGTTGGTGAGCCGTGTTTATAGAATTATACCGTTGCCGATTTTGAGTAACAGTAAGTAAATAAATAATGTTTGTATAGAGACTGTATAATAAGAGTTGTTTATCAAATTAAATATGGCCATTGTTCCTTCACGGACATTAATGTTGCCAACGCCATCTAACGGTTTGGTGACTAAGCGTTCACGAATCAAAGCCAAAATACGGCCGATATTCCTAGTCGATTCTTATTTCAAGACCGTCTTAAGTAATATCTTAAGATGCTAATACGACTTTTTGATTGGTTAATAACATCTTAAGATGATACTTAAGGCCGGTATTCATAGTCCGTTCTTATATTTAAGATCGTCTTAAGTATCAACTTAAGACGCCATCAACCAATCAGACAGCCGTATCAGCATCTTAAGACATTGCTTAAGATGATCTTGAAATAAGAATCGACTATGAATACCAGCCTAAGACGATCTTAAATATAAGCATCGACTATGAATACTGGGCTACCTGTTCATGTCAGGCTGCGTTCGAAAATTCTTTTCTCGTTGGGTAGAGTAACTTTTAGTGACCAATTAGAACGAAGAAATATTAAGATTTCTTCATCCTGATTGGTCAAACTCAAAGTTATTCTACCCGACGAGTACAATTTTCGAGCGCAGCCTCAGGGAGCTGTTGTAGCCCCTTCATTCCTGGTTTTGATTGGTGGCCGCTGTCAGCCAATCAGCATGCAACAAATAGCGGTCTCTCCAGTCTTCGAACGCACCCGTAGTTCACATTCCGGGCGAAAATGGATGAGGTCGTTAGTGCGCGGGGGATTTCGAGCAATTCGAGCGTCGAAATGTTGAAAAGGCCGGCGTGGCTGTGGCTGCTCTTAGGTTCCTTTGATACTGTCTGATACGGTCAAAATTATTTACAAATTCGGAAATGTATAACTACGTGTATCTGCAGTGTGCCTTGGTGTTCCTCTGTGTGTGATGTCCGCAGTGGAAGAAACTCGCAGGCCTAAAAGCATAATTATACGGATCAATTTTTGCAGTGGGATTCCGAACAGCTTCCGTTATTCTGGGTTATTCACGTTCAATTGTTGGGCTAAACGTGATGTACACTAGATGTTATAAATGCCTTGCGTTTGAAGTTAACTGCCTTCCATTTGAGAATTTCTCTTCTTTATCGCGAAAGAGTGTGAAAAATTCTTGCGAAGCATTACACGTAATAATTTTGTGACATGTAAGAATATTTAAACTCTGTGTTATGTATTATTAATACATACTGTGACATGAACAATGGGGCGTAAAGGGATGCACTTGACTCAACGTAGAAAATCTCTGAAAAAAGGATGGATTTTAAGGTAAATTTTTCTAGTTTTATAGCAAAATTGATTGAGTGCGTTGTTATTAATATGTATTGATAATAGTCATCATATTTAAATCGATTTTTATTTTGGAATTACTCTCGGGTAGGAGAAAAAGTGCCTTCCGTCAACCTTTCAGACGATATAGTACATTAACTGTCTTCCCCCTCTTGTTTTTGGAGTTTACGTCGTAAATCCTCAAAGAGATTAGGTTATATTACGTGTTGAACTGTCTTCCGGAAAGCTGCTAACTTTAACCGAAGAGGCACTATCAACAGCTGTGTGCAACAATCGTTCACTAAACTAAATAGCAATTGAATGTGATTGGATTTTGTTTTTACTGTTACGACGAACATTCACGCAGCCTATGTGAAAAATCCAATTAATTAAATATTTATTGCGGGTCTAATACAAATGCAAGTACGCCGGCATACATGCGAAAATAAAACAACAGCAATGTGATTGTTTCGCTTTCACACTTTCACGGGATACTATTCTCCATCATATCGCCTAACCTGGAGAGAGTGCGAAAAACTGTTGTGAAGCATTACACGTAATAATTTTGTGACATGTAAGAACGTTTATAACGTTAAATCCTGTGTTATGTATTGTGATATATGAACAATGGGATGTAAAAAGAGGCAATTAAGTCGAAAGAGATTATCTAGAAGAAAAACATGTGTTTTAAGGTAAATTTTTTTAGTTTTAAAGCAAATTTGATTGAGTTTGTTAATGCTCATTAATATACATTGATAATAGTCCACATTTAAATCGATGTAAAGACGTGTGTCTAATATACTGGGTATTTAAAAAAAAACCATTCAGTATTCATATGGTAGTACAAATCATACTGAGTAAAAAACTTTAGTATTAGCTTTTTAAAACAAAATTACAAAAGCAAATCATTCATTAAATATTAACCAATAAAATTTTTAATATTTTAGAAAATTGGGCACTTTTGTATTTTTCACCAAGTTATGTGATCCATAATCAACCTCTTGAGGATAGATCATATTGAGTAGGACAAGTATTCATTCTTGAATGAATTTATTTAATTTAATAAAGTCTTAAGATAAGAATTGACTATGAATACTTGTCCTATTCATGATCTGTATTATCTATCCTCAGGAGGTTGATTATGGATCACACAACTTGATGAAAAATACAAAAGTGCTCAAATTTACTAGAATATTAAAAATTTTATTGGTTAATATCTAATGAATAATTTGCTCACTTTTGTAATTTTCATCTAGTTGTGTGATCCATAATCAATTCTCCAGAGTTGGAATCTAATGCATTATTTGTAATGCTATAATGTTATAATATCATTTGTAAATGCTATACAAATTAATTATAATGGAACAAACAATGAAAAACAGAGAATATCATATAAATATATTAGATTGTCAAAAAAGTGTCATTTTGTTTTCTATGTAAATAATTTCTATGTAAGTCTTTGTTTTGTATGAAAAAATACCTTTCATTTACAAAGAGGAAGAACGACATGACTTTTTTGTCAATCTAATATATATTTTTTAGTTATTATTATAATATGACTGAAAATTTCCTTATGAGTTTCTAAAATATGTCATAACATAATTAATTAAAAATCAAAAAGTGATATTAGAGAAAATAATTGCTATACGGTATTCGTATTTATTTATAAATATGATATAGTTGGAAAGTGTAATATGAAATAAATATTTATTGTTTATGAAATATTTGCAAATAAGACTATCAGCTTCTGCTTAAGACAAGAAAACACAACACTGTTTCCCTATTTTATCTAAATTTTTTTATTCGATTCAGAATTTTACTATAATTAAATGTTTATTAATTCTATGTGTAAAATATAATAAGTTCAGATTATTGTTAAATTGGGGAATAAAATTAATCTTTTATATAATAATGTTCCTTGTTTGCTAACATGCAATTAATATTTTAACGTTATTTAAAAATAATCCAATATTATTTCTCTTTTAGATTTATAGATGTTACTGAAAGAAGAATGACAAATTATCAAAATTAGATAATAACATTTTTGTGATTTTTTAATTTAGATAATTAGAAATATTGTAGTATATGAAATAAAATTAATATAAAATTTAACTATTAATTTACGAAATAAAATTTCTCTGAGAAGATTAATTTTTGTCATACTCGTCTTTTTAATCTTGTCTTTTTAAAAACATGTATTATAACATTTTTTTAAATTAAATTTCAGAAAAGTTAGTTGTGTGTTGGCTGGTATTATTTGTATCTACAGGACATATTTAATAAATTTTTTAAATAAAGATATAATAACGCTTAAAAGTTTCAAAGATTTACCTTTGTTCAGGATTATTTAAATTTGTATAAGATATTTAATAAAATATAGTTTCAAGTGCAACAATATTGGCTGATTTATATGCCTATTTTTCTTTTTAGGAGAAGGTTAATGAAACTGTTGAATCAATCAAATGAAAGAGGCACAACAATTTCAAATGGTACTGATTATTGTACGACGATACAATGTCCAATAAAAGAATTTACTTTTTTAACTAGTATCAATTTTGTTTCTAGGAAACAAATTCTATTGGATGTCAGATCATCGTACATCAGACGTCGAAAGAAGTGTGAATTCTGCATTAGATCAACCTATTCCAATTGGTTCGATTTTAATATTCAATTAGTTTCTTGATTAAATCCTTGATTTTTTACGCGCATTTCGACAGGTCACCTGCGGCCCATTTAACGTCACAAACATGCTTCGAAGCATTTTTTGATTTGTCAATTTGTAAAATTCTCTGTTTTGATTGATTAATTAAACGCTTCTAAAGCGTTAAGTAGACCGCAGTCTCTGTGTTGTTATATATGCCGGTTTTTTCGCGTCAAATATAGCTGTAGTGAAGTGGCCATTGGTAATAAAATGGGGTTTATTAGTCTCGTTAATCGCTCATACAGAGTTTAAAAATTTTAAAAATTTTTTATATTTTATGAAGTAAGAGGTGAGAAGACTGAACTCCGTGAAATGAAAGTGGTTCCGAATCATAACCGCTAATTGAGAAAGAATCCGCTTCGAATAAAATAGTTTCTTATCGATAAGATATTTACAATTAACCCGCAGTGTTCATAGATTGAAGGACATTTAAAGCATGTGCAGTATTGCGAGCTTTTATGAACAGGATTTAACTCACACATAAAAAGTGTTGCCAAGATCGTATTTAAATGTATTGCAATGCACTATTTATAGGGAGCCATATATTTAATTATATATGACATTTTATACATGGTTTACATATTCTATATAGTTTACATTATTTACAATATTACATTAATGTAAACTATATTTTACGCATAAATGCACAACTCTGATCCACAGAGATGATAAATGAACAAAAAAGATTATAATTCTGCAGCAATATATATGATGTTACAGCATTATAAGTATGCATACTTATTTATAAAGCATTTATATAATAAAAAAGGAATTTAATATTGTATTATTCAAATATTTGTTTTAACAATTACAAATTTCTATCCATAGTCGATAATGTCATTGGTCTTCAATTATCGTTGCGCCCCCTTTGGTGGTCGTGAAAATTTGCCCAAGGTTGGCGGTCTTTAGTAGTATTTCGTTGATGCCCTCGATCTACGAACACGTTTTGCTGTGACAGGGTGGTTTGGGACCTTGAGCGTGCGCGGACGTGTTCATCCGTTGCTGGAAATATTTCTGAAACCGTCGATTGCATCACAATCGACAATTGTTTGAGTTTCTACCCTTGAATTTAAGTGCTAATTTTGTGTTTTTGCGAAAAGTTTATTTTTGAGGAATGGCCGTATCGACCCCGGTTTAAGAGGCTTAGGGGCGGGTGCCAAATTCACCAAAAGAAGAAGTTTTGCTGTGATGAACACTGCGTGTATTGCACTGGCATGTAAAGTATCTACGCAACGGAGTCCGTTTGGAACGCTTGAACGCGTGCGGACGTGTTCATCCGTTATTGGAAATATTTTTGAAATCGTCGATTGCATCACAATTGTTCAAACAATTGCATCTGCAATTATTTTAATTTCTAATCTTGATTTTCGAATGCCAATTTTGTGTTTTTGCGTTAAACAATTGATTTTTGAGGGATGGCGGTAACGACTCCGGTTCAGGAGATTTAGGGGCGGGTGCCAAATTCACTAAGAAGAAGTATTACACCCGGGGCAGCCTGGCTTTATCTCGGTTTGTTTACTTTGTGGCTTTGCATTTATATTATAAAATGGATACGTTGAACATTGGAGGACCAATAGGGAACAAATGTTGGATACGTGGATGTACCACCAGAGGAGGAGCACATTCCACAGGAAGGAAACTTTTTACAGCTTCCACGGAAAAAATGTTCAATACTTGGCGTGACAGTGGAATAGCTGCACGATGCTTCAAAATGGAATTTAGTCAAAAAAGTCGTATTTGTGACTTGCATTTTCTGAAAGATGACATTATGCGATATGAAACTTTTCGTACGACAGCGGTGAAACCGTAACGGTACTACGTAAGAAACCAAAGTTAAAAGAAGATGCCATTCCATCTATTTTTCCATTAAAGATTAAACGATGGTTTCGTCGGAGACCTAAGAACGCTAGAAAACTGAAAGAATAGCAGAGTGGAGCAACGAGTATTACAGCTCTGTTAAAGCATATCGTTAATTGTTCTTTCTCTGTACCAGGTAATTGTAAATCAGACAATCCTATCGGATATATGCAGTCACTAGTAATATGTATATTGGATGTGTTCCATTATTCAATCGCAGTTCTAAAAATTTATAATGAGTGTAACGTGAACTACAGGCTAGACTATTCGTAGTCTATTCTTATTTCACAATCATCTTAAATAATAGGCTTATTTTTTCATATTCCAGGACTGAACTCTTGCACAGTTCATCTTTTTTTTCATAGAAAAAAAAGTGAAAAGCTAAAATGTGTGAGAAGTTCAGTCCTAGGGTGTAGAGAAAGAATAAACCTAATGTTTTAAGATGCTAATATGACTCTGATTGATTGATGACATCTAACAGTACTTAAGATGATCTCAAGTATAAGAACTATGAATTCTGGTCGTAGATTTTCAGTACACGTAGTGAATTTCAGAATGTAGCCACAGCTAATTTCACGACACTATGCTTTAGAAATGTTAGCCATCGATAAGAAACAATTTGGTTCAGCCTGCCTCTCAATTGAGAGTCAAAAATTGGAGCAACTTTTTCTGTTCACGCGCCATCAGATTCAGAAGGTCAATTGTGTATTATACAACTTGGTGAAAATTATAAAAGTGAATACATTTACTAGAATATTTATAATTTCATTGGTCATGATCTAATAAATTTGCTCACTTTTATAATTTTCACTCAACTTATGCGATACATAATTGACTCCCAGGTCTTTGTCTTGCGTTTTACGTTTTATTATGAATTCAGACCTCAGTCTTCTCCTCTTTTACTTCATGGTTTTATGGTTTTTAACTCACTGTATCATATACTTAAGCTTATAACACTTATCATATACTGCCCTGCACACAATAGATGAATTAGATATTAAGAATAAGAATTAAAATTTTAGTATCAGTTTTCTTAATAAATATTAACGAACAATGGATACAAATAAGAGTCGTAAGACATAATCTGCTGTACAAGATACATCACTTGTTATTTATCTATAGTGTTTCATCGAGAAAACTGATTCTAAAATTTTAATTCCTATTCCTAATATTTAATATTCCTCTATTGTGCGTAGGACCTAAAACTTCTAATACTGCTAATGCAGCAGAAGAGCCGATATCGCCGATATCAATATCGAAGTGCAGACGACGTCGGATTTCTCATTTTAAATGTACTCTCGCATGCGCATGCGCGCTCCTGTTTTTCGAAGGAAAAGTTGAGAACAGCCAATGCCATTCACTGACATGCGCATCTTTTAACTCACCGCTGTTGATCGCGCAAAATACTGGAGATCATAACCTCGAGGATTGTTTACTTTTTAGCCGCGTTGTATAACCATAGTAACCGTTCTGGTTCGGTTGAATACGTGTGTCCACAGTGAAACACGAATAAACAAAAAAAAAATTACTTTTTAGCGGAACGTAATTCGCGCGTACTTGTCAAAAATGCTGGACTTTCGTTGAAATTGACGCTATGTGTATGACAGCGATAACTCTATTCCACATTACGAAACAAATTAAATGCCTCATTAATTTAATACACAAAGGAATTACGTTCACACATGGCATTATTTATATACGTGCGTTTGCTTGCGTAAACTGCACAAGAACTGGCGGTTTAAAAATCAATTTTTAAAAATTCGACGCATCAAGTAAGCGAATTTTTATTAATATTTCGGTAGTCTGGAGCCTGTCCTTGAACATTTCATTATGAATGCCTGTGTCTAGGGTTACCCATCCATCTATATAGATTGGAGATAACAAATTATTACTTTTTAAGTGAACGATAACACGTTATTTTCTTAAAGTAATGTTCCCTAGTCATTAATTAAATATAATTAAACTTGTGTTTGGACTTTTTGCTAGTTTCCGTTATATCTAATTAATGACAAATAAATGCTACCATCTTTGTTAGCTCATTCGTTTGGCCCTTTATATGAACTATTGTCAATCACATTAATTTTCTTTAATCGAGAATTTACGAGGGCCATTTGAAAAGTTTCCGGCCTCATCGACATAAAGTAACTGTAGAAAAAAATTTCTTTCGCCGTCCGATAGATGGCCTTGACATATGTAAACCGTAAAAATTTGAAGTCATTCTGATCATTACTTTGTCTATGGCAACTCTTCCAAAGTTGTCAGCTGACATTGTCTGTCAACAATGGAGAAAATTGAGTATCGCGCAGTGATAAAATTCCTTCATTCGAAAGGGAAAAAGACTCAGGAAATAAAAGATGAGTTAGATTCTATATACGGTGAAGCTTCCCCTTCATTTACAACGGTTAAACATTGGGTGGCCGAGTACAAACGTGGTCGTACGAGCATTTTAGACGAGGAACGTTCCGGGCGCCCGAAAATCGCTACAACTGACGAAATGGTCGATTTAGTGCATCAAACTGTGATGGCAGATCGTCGATTGACTGTTAAGGATATTGCTGAGGCTTGTGGGATATCATCTGAACGGGTGCACAAGATTTTACATCAAGAATTGGATATGAGAAAATTATCCGCGCGCTGGGTGCCGCGCTTGTTGACGATCGACCAAAAGCGCATACGGATGGACATGTCGCGTGAGTGTCTTAGCTTGTATCAAAAAAATCCAGCGGAATTTTTGCGGCGAATGATAACCGTCGATGAAACCTGGGTACACCACCATACGCCTGAGACCAAACAACAGTCAAAGCAGTGGATTGCGGGGGAACCAACTCCGAACAAGGCAAAGGTCGTTCTCTCTGCAGGAAAAGTGATGGCGACAGTTTTTTTAGGATAGCCGTGGAATAATTCTTATCGATTACTTTGCAAAGGGTGAAATAATCAACGGACAGTACTACGCTGCATTGCTGGATAAATTGAAGGCCACAATTAAGAAAAAAACGTCATTTGGCCAAGAAAAAAAATCCTGTTTCACCAGGATAACGCTCGGGTTCACACGTGCATGGTCGCAATGTCAAAATTGAACGAATTGAAGTTTGAATTGCTTCCGCACCCACCCTATTCGCCAGATCTAGCTCCCAGCGACTTTTTCTTGTTTCCAAATTTGAAAAAATTTCTCGGGGGAAAAAATATAAGTCAAATGCTGAAGTGGAAAACGCTGTAAACCAACATTTTTCAGGTTTAGACAATCAATTTTTTTCTGATTTTAAAAGGATGGGAGAAACGTTGGACCAAATGTATCGAGTTGCAGGAAGACTACGTCGAGAAATAAATTTTGTTTTGCTTCGAAATATGTGTTTTTCTTAAAAAGGCCGGAAACTTTTCAAATAGCCTTCGTATTTATTTTTTTAATTAATAAAATGTAGTTAAGGCTGGTATGAATATAATTGAAAAATATACAATAATCGAGCTTATGGATGTTTTCACAAATAATTAACAACAACAGTTTATGAGCTCATCATTATTATTTTCATTATTATTATCATTAATATTTATTTTCGAACCGGCAAACATCATCTAACAGTGACTTTATCTGTACATTTTTTGGATGCCATTTAAGTAACAATTTATAAATTGCTAATAATACACACTTAATGCGATAATTATATGTAACAATTTGGATTTCCGTTTGTTAGTTTTAAGTGTTGTACACTGAAGAATATTTATATAAAGATGAAATGTTTGTTTTAGTTAACTCATAAGCTTGATTATTGTATCATTTTTTAAATTTCTCACCTTTTTTTTTTAGAAAGCGCTAAATAAATCTACATATGTATATAATTACCTCAAATAATAATAAATTGCAGAACGATTAAAATAATATACAATATGATTGTGTTCCATTGCTGAACAACACTCTGTCATTTTAGGCACAGCCCTTTTACTATATAAAATGCGCAATGACACTAACGACGAGTTACAAAATCATATTACAGTTGATTTACACACAAAAAAAGAAAAAAAAACCTAGATGACTATTTCCGGATTAATTCACTTATCTTAATGACATTAATTATTTTCGTATTGTGTACCAGTCAAGACCGAGACAGATTTGTGTGAGGATACTGAAGTTAAGGAAAATTCGTGCACTGACCCGCTCGACGAGGTGAGCAACAGGAAACAGACGATGCAAGCTGACGACTTTAGAACGCAAGGATTCAGAAGAGGATTGGAAGCAGACAAGATTCTCGGATCAGCGGATGACAATGGAGAATTGATGTATTTGATACAGTGGTGAGTAATACGTCCATCTGTAATTCGTAATGCACATTAGTCAAATGTACGGGAAAAAAATGCGAGTAATTTGAAAATAACCGAGGCTTTCCGATGAAGAACACAGGTGATTTTGTTTGCGTAGGAAAGGAACAGACGCGGTTGACATGGTATCTGCCAAAGAAGCTAATGCCAAATGTCCTCAGATCGTTATTCGATTTTATGAGGACAGGATAACCTGGAATAAAGCAAAAATAAGCGCGTGAAATGGACGAGATTTCTAGGAACAGATTTTTTTAAGGTTCTGATCTTTATCGTGTGATCTCACTATAAAATATACTAATTTTTATTGTATTCGAGTATAATGAATGAATTCTTTTTTAAATAATGTTTATTTTTTCATCAACTTTGATATTGATTCCATATTTTGGTTATTTTTTCTTCAGTTGCACGTTTGTACCCACTTACAATATCTTTTGTTTGTTTTTTTTTTATTCACAATCTATGAGCAGGAAAAATTCAATTTCACTAAATACTATTCGATTATTCCGTTCACGTGTGCAGTTACTGAAATGTTTTAAAAACAAATATTCCTAGTTTGTCAGAAACAAATAATACATGAAATAATTTAGATTATTTAGAACATTATGAAGACATTATCATTAGTTTTGCATATTTATTTCAAATGCAAAAAAATTTACAGCTTAGCCAAAAGTATTAGGCACCTATATCTTTTTCATGAGAATTCTTTTATTTGTATTATTTCCTATTGATTATTAGCATCGCATAAGTTTAAAGGTTTTCTCGAAACAAAGCATAATAAATTCACATTTTAATTTCTGTTTATAAATTCCTCCTGAACTATGTTTCAAAATATAAAGCGCTCAATACTTTTACATTTGGCCAAGGCGACACATGTATAAAATATGAAAAGAACAGACTCGTAAGATCCATGAATCCACAGCCTTGTTTTATCATTTTATTGCATTAAACAAAGTAAGGGCAAATACAATATATATTTATATATATATATCGCAATGTTTATACACGACCTTACATTGTTATTTACCAGCGCGTATTTCTCCTATCAATTAATCAGGTATGTATATATACATAAACTGTATCGCCGAACTTCTAACGAATCTACCGTCGTGTCGCTTTATTTACAAAGATCCGTTGGCACTTAATTGCATGTGATGCGTGTTGATCGGAGATTAATAAGATCCTAGAGTATCTACAAGTCTCTCGGAGCAACGGATCATGGCTAGAAACTCTTTAAAAAATCGCGATTCAAGCATTTTTACTTCATCAGAATATTGTCAAAAAGAAATCTTTATTTGATCCTTTGACATGCGTCAGTGTAACATAAATTTTTTTAAAAAAGTTTTCTAATAAAAATATTGAAATAAAAATCTCGATTTTTTTCACCAATCATTGATTAATCATTATTAAAGGAGGATTAAGGTTATCTTTGAGGTCTCCTGATTTCCATTACACAATTTTTTCGATTAACAATTTTTTTTCATTAAAAAAATTTGTATTTTGTATTAATAAAAATAAACAAGACTTAAGTTTTTTGATAACAATTGATTAGAAACATTTTTTCAATCAATAGTTCATATCAATTCATTACAGGCAAATCTACAATACTATTTGCTTGCTGTTTCTTGCTTTTTTGTCTCTCCATGCAAAGTTTTATCGAAATTAGCGAGAAAAAAAGTTGACAAACTCCGAGACAAATAAAAAAACAATAGAACATTGTTTAATGGAAATTGGCCTTAAAAAAAACAGCCTTATTAACCCTTCCTCTTTTTTAAATCATTTCGAAATCTTGAAGTTTTTAACGTAGAAATTTCATGAATTTTTACTCATTACAAAATACAACCGTGAAAAATTCCTGACCTAATAAAATCACTTGTAAAAAAAATTTTGTGGATTTTAAGTTTTCCTAAGTGATTTTCGAACATAAATGTACAAGAGAGAGATGTGAATATTGTGGTATTACGTGCTATTTACATACAAGCTAATCGTAAAAGTGATGTCATTTTGAACCATTATTTCTGAAAAAGAAATAAAATGAATTAACGAATTTCGAGCGTTGGTGACGATATGAGTATAGTATTGTACACGTTGCTCGCGAGCGAGAAAGATCAAAACTTCCTCGGTCGACCCCGTTTTCGAGGGGATGTGATTTTACGCGTGCTCGGTCGGGCGCGCAGCTTCCGCCGCAACATTGTGGATGAGGAAGAGCTGCTAGAGTTGGGCTGTGTATCGTTGTGCATTCGTAAGTGTCGTAGAAATAGCAATCTGGACTTGATGAGCTTCTTGCAGATACGGCACTTACGTAGTTGCTCTACAAGCAAAATAATGAAATTAGAAAGATGAGATCTGCGATCTTGAACTGCACTTATTGTTCGTCATCTGCAGAGATAACGGTATTTCAATTCAATATTCAAATTTATTAAGAAAAGGGCCAATTAGAATTTATATGTATTAAAATTTGAATTTATTAAATATGCTATTATAATTGTATATATACATATATAAAATTTATTATGAAAGTAAGAAGGCTCAACTAGAACCTTCGAATTATAAATATATATAAATAATTATATATAATTTTTAAATTCTCTTTTAAATCTTGTTTCTTTCACACGTTATATTTATATTTAATTCAAAGATAAATTCTAATTGAGTCTTCTTCTTTCTAATAACGAAATATATAATGGTTTTTCACATTCAGTTAACATAAAAATTTGGTATTCAACAACTACTTTTTTCTTCAATTTGAACACGTATATAAATGGCACCTGATCTTTTAGTGCCATGCTGCAAGCTATGCGCGTCCAATAGAGCAGTACTTGGGAACCATCGGCCGCAGTCCGCGCACTTAAGCTTTTGCGTATTTAACGAGTAATTAATTTGTTTCCGTTTTCTCTTTACTCTGGCGAGCATACTGAGTTCTCTCTTTGTCGTACTGTCTTCGTCTATCGATTCCTCCTCTTCCGTTGAAATCATTTCCTTTTGAATTGATCTCAGGGATTTGCTCGGAGCTCTGTCGAATAAATGAGAAAAATTGAGAAAAAAAAAAAAGGAATATTAGATTAATGTGAAATAATAAATTCTATGATTTTATCAATATATATAGTATATGTTCTGAAGTGCTTTGTTTCCAAAGTAGCGTCGAAGTTGAAAAAAGAAATATGAAAATTTCGAAAATCTAAAAAATGCTTAGAGATATTTTAATTAAATTTGGTAAGTCAAAAATTAAAAGGTACACATCACGAAGATACGCGCAGATGGGCCATCATGCTTCTGATTAAAGTTTATAAGAACTGAGAATATGTAGAAATATTGATTCACATACTTTGCCGTGGAGAGGCTCAGTTTGTTCTTCTTTTTCTGCGAATGCACGAAGCGAGTGTGACGCGCCAAGGCAACGACCATGTCGAACTTCTCCTGACAGATCTTGCAGGTATACTCCTTTTTTATATTCTTTGATTTTTCTGAATTCTGATTTTTCTGAATTTTTGATCTTTTGAGATCGAGAACGCTCTCCTGATATTTTTTCTGACAAAATCGAAAATGCATCTTGAAGCGCGGGCGTAGGAAATTTTTAGAACAGAATTCGCAACGTTGAGTTTTTTTTTTCGCAGCAGTACTTGCGCCGTTGAGTTTTGTCAAATGAGCATTGGGCTGCCATTCGTCCTTGTCTTCTTCCTCTTCTTCCTCGGTGTCGCTGTCATCGGAGTCAGAATCCCTCACCATGATAATTTCGTTCTCTTTGTCGCTGGAATACTTGTCTTTATTGTCGTCCAGCGTGATCTCCACTATGTTGTGTGTAGTTTGCTGCTCTTCCTCGTCGACATCCAAATCGATTACTTCCACGACCTGCAAGTTTTGACACGTTAGAAAGCTAATCTAATAAAGGAAGATGTTCAACTTGGAAATTAAAAAAAAAAAAACATGAAACTTTGCAATGCACAGAAGGAATAGCAATGCACAGGAAAAAATAGTTTATTACATAGGATATCATCTAACGCAATCATAATCGTTAAATGACAATAGCTAAACGAAAACAATTTACAAGTATTTAAAAAAAAATTATAAATATTGGATGAGATAAATTGATAGCGACAAGGCTTGTAAATTTGAACGTTGAAATTTTTGAGTGCAAGAACGCGACAATCCTAATTTATTGATCACTTCTGAAGCAATTTACCTTTCGTCGCTTTGACTTTTTATTTCGCTTCGTCCGCTTCGAGTTGGGCATGGCGACGCGTATTTGCGATGCTAATTGGCGTCGCCGAACTGTGCGTTTTCTGCTAGTTATCTCCTCATTCATCATCGACGCAGGCTGAATGATGATTTCTCCATCGTCACGGTCCACCGAGATTAATTGCTGCTTACGCGACCGCTTGACCCTCAATGGCGTCTGCGGAGTGATCATCGTTGTCGTCGATGGCGAATCAGTTAATGCGTCGATCAATTTCTGCCGATCGCTCTCCGAAACGGAAGTTCGATTAATCGGCGATGACACATGAGACTCATGTTCACCTATGTCTTCTTTCAACGACGACTCTATCGTAGTTAAAGATTCGGGTAAATCTTGATGGATACTTGAGTGATCGTCATGCGACCCATCGAATTTCTTGCCATCTGTTTCCAAAGATTTTTTACCGGAAACTTTCATATTCTGCAACGTTGCCAGGATTTCGTCGAACGTCAATTCCGAGTCTGACTGACGATCGGCCTCTAAGAGAATGTATTGCACTGTTGAATGTTCCACTAATTCATCCTGGAATTCGAGATTGTCTCGACATTCATCCGGTTGCTCATCTAAAAAGATACACATTCTTCAAATCTTATATGTACATTTACATATTTGTTGTCTATGCGAATTATTTAACAATTAGTCTTGTACAACAAAATTTAATTGTATTACAAAAAATAACTTTTGTAAAATTAAATACATTAAATTGATAAAAATAAATTTCTTATATACATAAAACATCAAACATTATCTCTGTGAATGTTACATTAATTGCACATATTTATATTTACTCATACATTTATAAGATATAATTTGAATTGTTGGTCTCAAATTGTGGTCTTAATATTGTTGATAATTTAAAAATCATATACAAACAATATTGTTTTCGATAAGACTGAAATTCTACTGAATAAATTACGTACGATGTTCAAATTTCAAAATAATTGATTCCATAACTTTTATTTTCCATGGAATTATCCAATTTTATATACATACCAATATTCGCAAAATTGTCATCCATCATGAGATATGTAATATCCGATTGTTCGACACCTGTGTCAACACTATCACTAGAGTTTAAATTATTTTTAAAATCACTATAGTTTTGGTAAGTTTCATAATTGCGTTCTATACTGTTCTCTTCTTGTGCAACATCCTTATTATCGACCGATATGTCGCAGTCAAAAGTCTTGTCGTTCATCTCCTCAGGATCCTCCTTGCGATAAAATGTCGGTGGTTGGGCAGTAAACACTCGTTTCTTCATCTGCGACGGCTTTTTCACCGTTCGCACAGCACCCTCGCCTATTAGACGTTCCACATCTGCTCTGTAATTACATTCATGGCTGTAATTCTGACAAGACATACAAAAGTAAATTAAAAAAATTCTCGGGCCCATGCTTATTATTTATCTTTCGAAAGATATATGACACGAAACGTTTTCTTTTTACTTTTTCATATATGTTCGAATTTGAAGTAGAATCGAAAAAGTAGAAAAACCGTTTGATTCATTATGATCCACTTGCCTGCGGAGAATTAACTTGAATTTCTGTTTAATGTACTTTCTATTCTTATAATTCTTAAAACTAGAATAAGATGAAATGTCAAACCGAGATTAAAGTTAATTTATGTGTATTGGTGTAAACTGGCATAAGCTAAATGAGTTTACTTCCCTTGTGAACTTACTTCATAAGAAACTGAAAGTTACTCGGAGGTTCGTCGGACTCATCGTAGACGGCCACGGCGAATATTTCGTCCGAGTGTTCCACGGCATAAAGAGCCAACTGTTCTCCCGACGCGGTAACGAAAGTGGCGATTGTCTCTTCGTCATCCTCAGACTCATTTTCCTGTATAATATATGCATAATTTTTACAAAAATATCTTTTATGTAAAAATAATTGAAAGGTTTTCCACAAGAATTAAATAAGTCCATTGAAATCCATAGAATTTAAATTTAAAAATAAGGTTTTAAAAATAAAGCCCATGAAAATCTATGATTTTCAAGAATAAAAAATAGAATTTCTGAAAAATTCAGATTTTGTCAATAATAAACACTCTGAATTACTATATTTATAATGAATGGTTTGAAGATGAGAAGTTTTCCGTTTCGTGAAAATTTAACTTTTCGGATTTGTTTGGTTTTTGTAAAAGAAAACTCTTCAATTAACTTTTGTAAAAGAAAACTCTTCAATTAACATGAACTGACACTTATTGGTTCAAAAACAAATCATGTATCTGATTTGTAAATGTGTACCTTCAAAGCAGGTGTCTCAACGTCTTCATAATTCCAATTCTCGATGACTGACGAATTTTCGGCTAACGAAACGGTATCTATCGTCTCTTCGAGTTTGTCATCACAGCTCTCTAGAGTCTCTTCGAAATACATTGTTGATTTTGTCTGGCCGTCGACTCCGTCCGGCAAATATCCATTCGTGTTCACAATTATCTCTTCATGGACAATCTACAAAATGTAAAAATATTGTCAACACGACAATTTCTGATTTATTTTAACTATACTCTGTTCACTGCAAGAATGTAATCAGCTCTGCACATACAGACAGCATAGTAAAGGAGAGTTTAAATATGACACGCTCGGGCCCATGCTTATTATTAAAAAATTGAACAGGTGAAATAATCTCTATCAGTGTGATTAAATAAAAAATGCAATATATTTAAATTACACAACTGAGTGTCTATGATGTACAAAATAGTTAAATCTTTAGTACAAACATATTTTTATTAAAAATTGTTTTTGTAATTGAGTATTATAGTAAGAATAATAATAATAATATACAAATAAATATGTCTAATGAGTTTAATAAACTTCTCGCTTGTGGAACAGACAAAAGACAAATAAGGTTTGAAATGTTTGAATCTCAATATTATATATTTTGTTGAAAGTTTTTGAAGTAAACACAAATAAGAATCATCAAGACACCCAATGTCCTTTTATGAATCTATCAATCTATTATGTTGTTTTTTAATATCTAGCATCTCAGAAATTAATATTGATATGCCAAGATGATGCTTTTATGCTGTCCACAGTAAAGAAACGAGTATATGGGCCTAAGCGAGAGACGTTTTCCTTCTGTGTGCTAGATATGTTTTTGCAGTGAACAAAGTGTAAAGGTGTGCGAATAGTTCGTTCTCGAATCTGAAAGATTCGAATTTGAATAGTTTGGGAATTTCGAATTAATTGCCTATTTCATTTATATATTCATTATATTACATTTATATGTTCATCTGTAAGACCAATTTTGTATCAACATTTAATTCTCAATTCTCATGCCTGTTTATTAATTTCCAAAAATTTTCAACTATTTCTAAATCTCAAACTATCCAAAAATTTGTGTATATGATAAACAATTATCTTTGCAAATTTGTTTCAACATTTCATAGGCTTGTATTATTTTAGAATTTGGGGCACAAAATTGGAAACTATTCCATTATGTTTTCCTAATGAAGTGTTCTAAAATGCTGCCACTTGGATAATAATATAGGAATTTATACGATTGTATTCAATCTTCATTTATTAGCGTAATACTCTCACACTTGTTATCTCTAGTATCTATTATAAATTTTTACTTGGCACATTATTTATTTTGTAATCATTATTTTTTAAAATTCTTGCAATTATCTATTATAAAGGATCTGCAACATTATTGAAAATATCTCATGTTTAAATTAACATGTAATGTAAATCCAAGAAAATTTAATTAGAATTTGAATCAGAGATTCGATTTTATATGTTATCAAAAATTTGATTCAATTTGCCCTCACAAATTTTTGATCCGCACACTTTTAATTTCAACACATTATTCAATTCTTTACCGGATTTTCCCCGATACCACCATCTTGCTTTAGCAGAGACATACATTGTTGTGGTTCAACCTCCATAAAGACAGGCTTTGCGACTATCTCTTGAGATGCTACCTCTCCGCAGACATCTAGCTCACCAGTAAATGACATATCCAAAGACGATTCAATCCAGTAGCATCGAAAGCTGTTCAACGATCATGATTACCATCTATTAAAAATACACAAAAACAGCATTATAATTGGTTTCATGTAATACTTCAAACGTGCAACTAACTGAAAACAGTATGTTCAGGTATAAGTGAGTTTTTTTGATTCATCCATCAATCAATTGCATTGTACACAGTTTCCCATTACATCACATTACAGTGCAGCTATTTTACAGTTGCACTTGCGCATAACGCGAGTGATCAATCGATGAATTAAAAAGCTCGCCTTACATTCTGAACAATTAAATAATATATGCACGGGAGACATGCACATATGCGTACATACATATATTGATGTATCTCAAATACCAATACAATCATCTGTTGCGACATACGTTAACATGGCCTATCTGATATCCGTGATATGGTACGCGAATCAACAATCCCTACGAGCGGCATTCGCTAGCGCGTAAATCAGCGTCCTTAAGATCCTAATTGTTGACAGACTAGAATCACCGCGAGACAGACGGATCTCGTCGCGTGAACAACGGTCCAACGTTTACGTTCCTGACTATAACCCGCTAGTTAAAAACGAATCTCGACGCGGATTCGCTGGACCGCGATCGGATCGGACGTGCGAGTCCTCGCAGCCTTAAGTGCGTTGCGTAAACCGTTTGGAGGTTATGTCCGTCTGGCGATTGCGACCCGGGCGCGGGGGGAAGGGGTGACAGGCGGGACAACCGGGATGCACAAGTGCATAGTACGCATACTTGCTCGTGTACGTAAATACGCGCACGGCCAGGCGCCCTCGTTCCCGTTCTGCGAGACGTTAATTGCGGCGGCGTGTCGTCGCGACCGGAATGCAACATTCACCAGGTTCGCGACGGCAAACGACATAACATCGGGCAGGACGGCGGGAAGTGGGAGCCCCAAAAGAGCGCGCACAGACTCTTCACCGTCCTCGTCGCTATCGCCGTTATTTCTGCTTATTTTTGTGGTACCACCGCGTTTACTAATCGCCAATCGCTAGCCGTTCGGCGCCGAGGGACGCGCTGGCGCAGCGTCCGCTTCGCGATTGGTCGAGCCCATCACGCGTCACGTAGTTGGTCGAGCTCCCTGTGCGTCACGCAATTGGTCGAATCATCTATCATAATATTAATCCATAGACTATATAAATGGACTATGTTCGATCCATTTTATATACGGATGATGACTGATGACTTTGATGCAGTTCTTGTTTTTGTTTCTGGCAATATGGTGAATTGCAGGAGATTCGATCGAAGGTAATAAATCTGCGATATTTCTACCTACATTTATTATATTTTTGATCGCCGTTAAACTTGAAAATTTCCTGAATTTTGATGTTTTGTTGAGCTATTCTTTGTATTGCCATCTGAAGAACGTCGGAGTAAACGTAACCTCAAAATATTGACTGGTGTATTTGTGTTAGTGAAACGATTCTGTGACATTTAAATGCTTAGTTGATTTCCAATTATTAAATTGAGGTAAATAAAAACTTAACTGTTAATTCGAATTAAATAGAGATCTCTCTTAAATTTCTAGAGATACGCCTATGACAGTTGTGTAAGACGTTACGATAAATTGTTCCTAGTAGAGAAAGAGATGATTTTCTCTTGGAATCGCAAAATGGAATCGAGGATCATTGTCCTGGGCCTATTTGTATTTCTCATCACGATGGCAATAACGACCGCTAAGGAACAAAAAAAGAAATCTTGGCGCGACAAGGACATACGAGATATGACGGACGCTGATCTGGAACATTTGCTGGAACAGTGGGAAGTATGGCCGTTTCGCTGAATTATCAGATTTAAAAAAATGTGTTCTTGTCCTTGTTGTGCCAATAAAACAAAAGCAATGCGAACGAGCTTTTTGATTAATGTAATATCTTAGGAAAACGAGGAACCCCTGGAGCCGGACGAGTTGCCGGAACACTTGCGACCTGCTCCAAAGATAGATGTATCCAAGGTAACATATCATTTTATTACATTTATGTGAGAATCCATAGCTATCGATTTTAGGATCAAATAAGGTCTCTAGACTGGATAAAGCCCATTTAATTTTGTTTTAAAAACTATTAAAGAATTTTTTAAGCTCTATTAAACAATTTTAAATTCTATTTTTAAAAACTATTAAATAAAGTTTAAAATTTCATTTTTATTTCATTAATTTTATTTTTTTAAAACTTTATTAAACAAAAATTATTAAACTTCATTAAATAAAGTTTTTAAAATTTCTCGCATTCCACATGCAAATTCACTTGTCTTAACACAAAACTGATCTATTCCACAGCTAGATCTAAAAAATCCAGAAAACGTGTTGAAAATGACAAAGAAGGGAAAAAGTGTTATGATGTTTGTAAATCTTCAGTCAAAAGTCTCGGAGAATGAAGCCGATCTCGCATCACGTATCTGGCAAACTGGCCTACAAAACAATCATATCACTGTAGAAAGGTAAAGCATTGTTACACTCAAGATATCACGTAGATATCTTAAAAGCATTCCAGGACACACAAGATAAGTAAAGATATTTAATGTGATTACTGTGCAGATATCCGATCGAAAACAAGCGTTACATATTCATGTTCCATGATGGAGCTCAGGCTGTTGAAGGTAAAAACTTTTTGCTGCAGCAACCTGAAATAGAATCCATCACTATTGATGGACAGACGTACCACCCACAGTTACCAAAGGTAATGATATCCTAGAGTCAATAAAATCTTTTGTATCCTTCTACTTATAACTATTTTGAATACGAATTTTTGGACTTTTGATCGATAATGTTACTTTTATAACACTAATAAATATGATAAGAATTATATTAAAGAAAATAGTAATGTATTTTAACCATTTATTGAAATTAAGTCTGTTTAAGCTAAATATTAATTTTATAATAGCAAATATTTTTTCTCCTGATTGGGTAACTATTTAAAAAGTTAAATAATAAAATTGAAAAGTTAATAATTTTTTATTTGAGTTAATTTTTAACTTCAGTTAATTATTTTTAAAACAATGTTTAACTTTAACTTAAATTATTTATTTAAAAATTACGACATTCTAATTTAACACAAATAATGCTTTTCCAAATTAACTTTTAATTGAGCTATATAGTTCATGCAACTTTCAATGTAAATTAATTTTATAAACCATTAACTTTATCTTAATTTAGTTGAAATATGTTAAGGGTTGTATTTATATTTAACCCTTAAACACGTAAGTGGGTCAGAGAGACCCCATATGAAGCTTCGAACGC
>QKQZ01017862.1:0-35010 GCA_003595255.1 Solenopsis fugax | reverse complement strand
AGAAGTGTGCAAAGTTTCATCAAAATCGAAGAGTGACACTTGGGTAGGTTTACTTGTAAGTAGTACAATTGATTCATTTTATATATTTTATATATTTCTTAAACGTATCTAATGTTTCATAATATTTTATAATGTTTATAAAACGTATATAAAATTTGCTGCACTACTAAAGATATAAATTATAATTATTTGAGCACTAAGATCTGCTATGGATTCTTTTTGATTTTAATTGTGTTATACTTTATGGCCTTATATATTTATTTTTAGTAAAATTTTCTATTTGAGTGTCCATTATAGCAACTAATAAAATTATTATATCAATCATTATTGCATAATTTAAAAATATTAAAAGATAGAACTATTTTTTAGAACAATAAATTTTTCATTCGGTAGCTCTCCGTCTACACGTTTGACGCGAATAATCCACCACGTATTTTTTATTTTTAAAACACGAACCAAAATAAACAACAGTCTCTGTTTCCTCGTTAAAAAAAAAGTTTGGCATTTGGGGAACAGGCCTGATGCATTGCTGGTCTCAGTTCGACCATCACCTTGAATTAGGACGTTTCGGGAAACTATCTTTGGGCGTGACGTTATCGTGTACGGTAACATAAAGGGAAACGCAATAAAATTTTTTGGCGACCCAAGTGTGAAATTTCGAGTTATATCGCGAACTTTTTTACAAAGAAGAATTTTCTCTCGCAACGTTAAAAAAATGCTCCGACAAAAAATAATCATAAAAATAAAAAACAATTTGGTGTTGTGCGCTAATAAGTCAGTTTATTTTTCATTTTTTCTACGGGTCAAGCTTGGACGTCGCGAACCGGATCCGACCTGAGAGCCGTCAGTTGTGTATCTCTAGTATATAGAATGAGCATTATTTTTATACCTGCAAATTTTTATTTTTTCTTTACACAGAAAGAACAATTTTGCTGAAATACATATCTGAAAATAATTATATTGAACCATTAAAATATTGCATTGGATGTTTAACTTGTTTGCTAGAAAAAATTGTTTGCAGCAACATTATCATTCTTACAAAATAATTTCGATGGTCCAACATAAAAGTATTTTTAGATTTGTATCTAGCTAAATTTTTTAGATCTGCAATAAAATTTGTTCGTTGTAGTTGCAACTAATCCTCGTTTATATTGAAGGTATTTCACGAAATATTGAAAAAAATTAAACTTTAAGCGATTATTTTGAGCAAAAATGCGAGGAACGTCGAATATTTGCATTGAATGTTATACATATTAAAAAATGTTTCTTGCAATTAGTTAAAAATTTTATAAATATTATATTTAAAAAATAAAATGCATTGTAACTGTACATGCAATATATCTACAATTTATTATATCAATTCATACATGTTAAAAGGTCATTTTTAGATTACCGAATTCAACTTTTTGAACAGCCGACACTTGAACTATTTTTTTAGAGTTTGAAATCTTAACTTTAAGGTATGAAAGTATTTTTCCTTACTAAGTCACTTTCGTTTCAAAATTATAAATTTTTTATGTAAAAACGTGCATTTCCTTGATCTAGACGGCTATAATTACAGTTGTAACATTAACATACAAGATAAAATTCCGCTGAATAATTTTTATACTTATAAAAGTAATGAAAATTAATTCTAATTAACACGAACGACTCAGTTACGTACACAGAGAGTGCCCAAAAATAACGTGTAGCCAGAGACTCAATTCAATATTCTGTGATAAGAAAGTGTCAAGCATTTTGTTGAGAGAGAAGCCGATTTGTTTTAATCGTCTGACCCGCTTGTTTTGCAATTTTTCCGAACGGATCGGCAATACCCCAGGATGATCGATCGAACTGCGGCAGATAGTATAATACTACCGCCTTGGCGCTACGTCGCTTTTTTTGCATTCATTAACCTGCGACGTACACAGGCAGCCTCGGTATATCCCGGTAGGGTTGGTCTATGCTAAACAGGATTAGGGAGTCACAATGGGACCGGGAGCCCGACGGGGTCAGGACTCCTTAATAAGATTCATTGTGTTCGCGCTCCGGCTCATGCTCGGACGCGGCGCGCATATCCCGCGTAAAAGGAGAGTAAGGATTAAAAAAAAAAAAAGAAAAAAAAGGCGCGCGCGCGGAACACCGCGGAAAATCTCCCTGGCGGAAAGCTGTTTTTCGTGCGTCTATAGCGCAAACAGCGAGCGGGTGCGCCGCGTGCACAAAGCCATTTTGAAAGAGGAAAAGCGCGGATATTAAAATTCTCATTCGCGAGAAAGTTCGCGGTGAAAATTAGCTCGTCGGCGGACGTTTCGATTGAATTTATATAGATCCTTCTTTTCGTTCACTCGCGCGCCAAAGCGCTCGATTTTTAGATCATGTAGCAAGAATTCGCGCGAGCTCTTTGATCCGATTTTCCCCCGGCGAGCGACACATCGAGGCAACGTCACGGCCTCCCGTGCAAAAAGCCGTCGCGTCGCGGGGTTAATTATCTGCACGGAACGAGCGTGGCGTGCAAATAGGTAAACGCACGCTCGTACGCGCATTACCGGGGTATGTCGAGTGCACGTGGCGCAGCATGCCGCTCGCTGAAGAACGCGCCGCGTCGCGTCGCCGCCGGAATGACAGCTTGCACCGACCGGAGATTCTCTCCGGTGTCAGTGAGCCCGGGGTAACGACTGGCTTCCGGCGCAGCCGGAAATGGAGCGTGGTCGCCTTTCTCGAGGGAAGCTCGCGCCAGCAGATCGGAAGCGGTCGTCAACAGCCGTCTCGTCTCGGCCGACGAAAAGCTTCTCCTCACCGGTTCACCAGAGATCTCGTAATATCGGATAATTTTAAAGAAAAATCCTCCAAACACACACACACACACACACAGGGGCGCGCCGTTATATAGCTTGTACAGGATATTAATTTTCACGAGCGATGTACGCGTATATTTCTTATTAAGGGAGCCTGAAAGTTCGTAGAATTTCGAATACCCTCTATATGTATTTTAGTGGATTTAATATCTCTACTTTTAAAGTCAAACCTAAATTGAAACTTAGATTATAATAATGTTTGAGCCCCCCTCAATTCCTTAATCCGATAGCAAATGTTTGAAAGTCCCGGGAAGTATGCAACACCTCCTTCAAATCATCGCCATCATCGCGGACTTTCGTTGTTGTTACGAAACTTCCCTCGCGCCAGACTTTCAAGTAGCTAAGCAGAAGCGTTTCGTCGGAACGCGAACGTAAATTTGAGAGATCTCTCTCTTCTTCGTGAGAGGAAGGGGGAAGTGGTTCGTCGTTAGAGCTGCCGCTAATTACAATCACCGATTATCGATCGGCCGTGGCGGGCGCGGAATAATCCGGGCGGGGACAACGCGGCNGTCGTCGAAAAAAAAGAAAAAAAAAAAAGAAAAGAAAAGGAAAGCAAAGCAGACGACCGGCGCTGGTGGCCGGTCGGGTAATCGATAAATTAGCGCAAGCAGAATCGCGCCCGAGACAACGGCGGCGGTGGCAAGAACAGGTCGGTCGACACGACACAACACACAAGGGCGGTGCAGTTACAACGGCGGCCCGCGCCCAGAATGGCCGCTCGCGCGATGTTACCCGGAATTACACGCGATTTTAATCGCCCGTTGGTTTAACTAAGCCCCGTCGAATATGGGCGCGATATATTAATGACTGTCGCGCACGCCGCGGCGAATCCTAAACACAGGAAGTGTGTACGGCTTTAATTGCCGCCAACGGTGACTCCGGTGCCCACCTAACGAGCATAATTAATCGATAATCCAGTCGGTGTTCCATCCCCCCCTCCCGGATCCGCGTAAGCGCCCTCGACGCCGCCGGCAACACATAATCCGATATTAATTTACGTGCCCGGCTCATTACGGTACTTGAGAAAATATCTGCTATTTCGTAAACGGCCCGCCGATTCTCCCCGGCCCCGGTAATTAACCCCCGTGGCTCGACGTTCTAATTACCAGAAGTGCCAGATAAAAACGCGCGTGTTCACGGGCATCGCATCGGCTCGTTTCAACGCGCCCCTGTGTGCAAATATAGTTATAATCAATTAATATCGCGCGCACTTCCACGGTATTCCTCGAAGTCGAAACGGGATCGAGTAGATTAATATTTCATTCAGAGATAGCAGAATTATTTTCCTTTATATTTTATTTTTTTCCCCCCATCGCGATGACGGAGTGGATAAAGCAACGCGATGATAATTAATTTCTCGAGCGGTAACGAAATATTTATATACTCTCTCAATCACTTATCACGATTAAAAAAAGAAATATTTTAGCATTAATGAATGAAATATATGTCTCCTCAAATTTATATTTTACGTGTTTATGTCTGTCATATAATATAATAAAGAAGAAGACGTATTAACGTTGATAATTAACGCTGACAATATGCATTTAATGCATTTTATTTGAATAAATCGACCTTTTATTTCGTTAAAACTTTGACCACAGGTAGATTGTTCCTGTTGCAAAAGCTCAGAGAAATTTATTTCTATCGAGCCTCTGTACGAAACTTTTGTGCAATAAATTACTCGAAATTCCAAACGAGAAATTGCGAAATAAAAAAACACATCGGTGAAACTCTTATGCCTATGAATTGTCTTGAAAGAAGAACGGTCAAAGTAAAACACTGCTAGAGAAATTATGGTGTCCAGCGATCCTTGAATATCCCTGAATCCTAGAATTGTTTTGGAATTTAATGTATAATATTTATTTAATGTATATAGAGAAAAGCGGAATATTCTTAGTTAATTTAAAAATTTTTTACATCAATGTAGTTTTAAATAAAGTGAATCGAATAAGATCCATTTATATATTTTATTTTTTATAAACTCTATTTATTGAAATAAACTAAATAAATGTTTATTTCAATCGCTCACAATAATAAAATCTTTCACATTTGTAAATAAACAATAAAAACCTTTTAAATCTGACTTTGGGTTTATTAAATGCTTGTGTTTTTAATAAAGTCCGAATAAAAAATAAATTGAAAATAATAAAGGAAACATTATTTTCCAAATCTCTTTTAAAATGATTGTTAAACACAAGAATAAAATCTCTTAGGGTCTATTCTACAATTAAACATCACAATTATTTTTAATTATGTTTGTAATTAATTTTTTAATCTCTAGAAATTCTTAACTATTTGAGCAACTTTAGCTTCTCAAAAGTTAACAGCGTTGAAAATTGTTACTCTTTATTGCAAACCATTCACGTAACAAACAATTGACAATGACCATAAATATTATATAAACGTATAAGACATAAAAAAGTATACTTATTCCATAAAATCGAAAACATTTGTTTTTTTTTGTTTACAGTTAGAAAGTTGAATAATATGTTGTAATAAACCATAAAATAATATATACTTAAACTTTGCAGCAAATTTTTATAAAAACAACTAATTTATCCACTTCGTTACAAGCACTAAATAAACGTGTTGCTGCCGGTTTTAATTTTCCAGCCCCTCTTTACCTACTTCCTATGACACACTTTAAGCATATGTTCTAGGCATAAAGTGCGTTTTTAAGTAGTAAATTTAAAACTGGCCCTTATTCAGCTCAAGAATCTTACTAAACATATTTTACTATATATTCTAAAAAGTAATAATTGAAGTAGGCTCAAAATTGATATATAATATATACTCTTTAAAGCAAAGAAATAGTTACGAGATCAGGTTGTTATTTATTGTAAAAAGAAAAGTTGTTTGGATGTAAGTTCTCTTAAAGATGTAATAAGGCAAGTTACTAATTCGAAAGCTTGAATTTAATGTTTAAAATTATAAAATAGAATATAGCAGAGAAATTACCATTTGTGTTGAATATTAATTTGAAATTATAAAGCAATAAATAATATTGTTCCAAATTTATTCGCATTTTTTTAATTTATTCGTCACAATAGACATAGAATCCTAACTTGAATACAAAACATAATATTATTAATCAAAATCAATTAAGTAATGAAAATAAATCGATCTGGAAAAACCAGAATATTTACCTAGTATGTCCTGGAAATATCCTTGAATTTGTTAGCAAGATATCGCTGGACACCATGAAAAAAGTATTTGTTCATTTACTTTGATTATATTCATGCCCTCGTTCGATCCTCGAATCATAAACTGAAATTGACCGTTTTGCGGCTATTTATTTGTATTAGCAGTAATATCCATTCCAGCGGAGTTTATGAGAGTTGACAAGTGTTTAGCTTCTGTCGAAACTCGACGAGAAGTATTTACTAAATGGCATCGTTCGAGAGAGATGGGGGAGAGATAGAGTGACAGAAACAGAGAGGAGAAAGCCAATGCGCGCTCCTCTCGAAACTCGGCCTCGCGAAAAAAAAANAAAAAAAAAAAAAAGAGCGAACGTACACGCGGCGAGCAGCGTGCCGGAAAACAAGCGGGACAAAGCTTAGCACACCCGACAAAAAAGCTCACGCCCGAAAAACTCACTCGGCAGCGCGCGACAAAAGACGAGCGCGAAACAAAACAGCGATGCGTCGTGCTCGCATCCCGGCGCCCCTCGTCCTTCCGACCCCTCTGTCACTCCGCCACGTTTAGAGAACAAAAAAACGCGCGAAAAACCTTCCGAAAAAAATGAACTACTTTTCACGAAAAACGAGACCTCGTTCGACGACCTAGGGATAGGAAGGAGGGGTGTTAGGAGCGGGCGAGCGAAAGGGCGGCCGAGAAAGGGTCAGAGGAGACAAAATCGCGTCAGGAGACAGATTCGTCCGAATTAATCGTGTCAGCCAATTGTCGTGATGATCTACAATAAGAAAGAGACTCCGCGAAAGAAATATCCGGTTCCTTTCTTAAGAAACTCGGGGTGCAGAGAGTGGCAGAGAGAAAGGGACTGAGAGACGAAGAAAAAAATAGATACGAAAAAGGGGGTTGAAAACGCGAGAGGGGAACCGTAAAAAGAAAGGAGGAGACAAAGACGGGGCTCATGATAAATTTTCGAGACCCCGTTCGCGTCAAAACCCTCGTTGCAGCGATTCGGTAAGGAGGTTAATGCACTTCTGGCAGCTTTTCCAGCCCCCTCTTTTTCCCGCTGTCCCCTCTCCCGTTCGCAACGCTCGCGCTCTAATCCTTCCGCGTTCCTCGCGCTCATCCCGGAACGAAGGCTCATCTTCGCCGATGCACCAAGCGCAGATCTCCCGCATTCTCTGCGGGCCAGGCGATTCCGGGAAGGGTGGTGGGGCTCGAGCAGCGTGTTGGTAACCGGAGATATATCGAGAGCCAGGCCGAAGATACGTGGCTCGGTCGACGGCGAGCGACGATCCGTATGAAAAATTGATGTTATCGGACTTGGAAATTCATCCCCGGGCTTTCGACGGCGGACTCCGACGTTGGTCCCCGGGATTTGTGCGATCTCGGTCTCGCGGCGAAGTGTGCATTACGGCGGGGAGCGAAGGCGAAGACACACGGCGACTGTTTAAAGGGATATACATTGAGCCGGGCGTATCGCTCAACCCGCCGGCGACACGAGAAACATTAAAATCGCAAACGACGCGGCAACCCTCCTTACACAATCGTAAGACAGTATCGGAAGTATCGGATCGTGAGTTTTTTTTTTTCGAGAAAAAGAATTAAACCGCAGAGTGTACGTATCTTCCTGGATGTGACAGTCGAAGAATGTAAAAATTATATACGGTACTATAAAAGTAGAATCTGTGCATATACAGCTAGAAACTATCAGAATTTTATACTTACGCAAGTACACATGTTCAAGATGTGTTTAAGATAAGGCACAAAAAGCACTTATTGCGAAAATTCGTGATGCTTATCTAACAAGGAACATTAGGCAACCCATAAATAAAAAAAAAAATCTAAAACTTTGTGTACAAACAGAGAAGTTCGTACATAAAAATATTTTTTGTTTGTGCCCAATTTCAGTTTTAGAGGGTGAAACACGCTTTTGAAAAAAATCGATTTTTTTCTTTCCAAGCAAATATCGTCGAAACTATAAGAGATAGAAGAAAATGTTCTGAATGAAAGTTGAATGGCTCAGAGTATTTTATAACAATAATTTAAAAATTTTAATAGTATGCTTATTATATCACAACTTTATGATACATAGTTACAGTGTTGCCAAGCTGGAAAATTTTTCCCCAAATTTGCATTTTGTTATAATCGTATGGGAGATTTTTTAGAAAATAAAAATACTAGTTTCATTTTTCTCTTCTAAAAAATTCTCTTCAACTTTTTATCCTCCATAAAATTTTTTAAAATTAATAATTAATAATCACAAAAAATTTTTTTTTTAATTATTGTTATAAAGTACTCTTCGAGCCATTCAACTTTTATTCAGAACATTTTTTTCTATCTCTTATAGTTTCGACGATATTTGCTTGGAAAGAAAAAGACCGATTTTTTTCAAAAGGGTGTTCAGCCCCTAAAACTGAAATTGGGTACGAACAAAAAATATTTTTGTATTATGGATGAACTCCTCTATTTGTGCACAAAGTTTCAGATTTTTTTGAATTTCCAGGTTGCCTAATGTTTTTTGTAAGTACTTTTCGTATTGCAGTGATTGAAACCCGTAAAAATTAAAAATTAAACACATCAGATATACAAGATTCCTTTTTATAAATTCTCTGAGACTTCAAATTTCTCGTTTCTTTCACGTAACAGCGAAACCGTCGCATCACGCGAGACGATCATATAAATAGAACGCAAGTGTAAATTCATGACAGTCGAGAACGCCGCATGCATTTTTGCGAGGAACCTCGAGCGGAAATGGCAGGTGGAAGTAGATGCAGACGCAGGAGATAAGTAAGGATACCAAAGGGAAATGTGTAAATAGGATGTAGGAAAGGAAAGGATAGAGATAGAGGCGCTCTGATGGAAGACTGGCAAGTCGTTGTTTGCGACGATTAGCCCCCAGCTCCTGGCCGCTAATGGTTTACAAACAGTCGACGACGCGACGGAGCGATGCTGCGAGGACACTTGATAGCTATTCCGAGACAGAAAAACATGATCATCGGAAACTTACGAGAGGCGTATCTTCGAGACGCAAAAATTTCTACACAGTTTGAAAATAATCTATAATTATTGACGGGTTCCGTGGCGAAGGAAAACATTAATCTGGCGAACATGTTTAACATCAGAAGTTTAACACTAGAGAGAATTTTTTCTTAAAATTTATCATGAAAATCATGATCGTATATTGAAAAAAAAAGTTTGGTAATAACGACCAAATGTTGAGTGAAATAATGCAATTAAATATTTTGTTAATAATTAAATATAACAAAAAATAATTTTATTTTTTTAAATATTTTGTAAATATGTATATTACTAAATTTGATAATACTAAATATTCAGAAAAATAAAATTATTTTTGGTTATATTAACCAAATATTTAATTGGCATTATTTCACTCAATATTTGATAGCTATTACCAAACTCTTTCTTCAGTGTAAACCAATATTGTATTTCGAAGAATTTTATATGATTTTTTCTGTTTTATTAATATCTATTGCACAAATATGTGTGATTTTATATTCAATAATTGTGAAAAATTTCAATGATTTAAAAATATGTTTAATAGTTTATGATTTTTTATTGTTATAAATAGGATAAATGCCAAGTAGTGATACATACACAATATTTTATATAAATTTTACAATGATAATTTTACTATGCAAAGTTGGATTTAAGGGATATTTTCTCCGTTTGAGTTAATTACGAGGATTATTACGGGGATTATTTAGGAGAATAAAAGTACTATAGATCTTCATATTTTCCTCCCCTAAAGATTCTCCTAAACTTTTTATTCACCCAAAAAGTTCCCCGTGATAATAACAAAACCTACATTTTGGGGAAAATCCCTCATCCTAGCAACTCTGCTATCATGCAGCATGGTAACTGATCAGCACGCTGTTTATATTATACCATAAAAATGGACAATACATAACACATCTGTCAATAGAAGAATAATGGCTTAGCACGTGAGGCAGGACTCTCATTCAGAAGTCCCTTGATTCAGAGTTCGAATCTTACTAATAGAATAAGCATATTTTTCAAAAGACGATATATATAATATTAAATACACATAAAGCAAATTTCTTGTATGATTATTATATTAAAAAATTTTGTCTCGAATTGTAAAATTTTGACTGAGAACATTTTACAACGTTACATGTTAATTTTTATAAAAGCAGTTTATTAAATATCTTTTGTACATTTCAAAAATTTCTACCGTTACTCATAAGTGATGAGTTAGCAAATTATCCCAAGCTTATCACACATGGTAAAATTTGTAACGAATTGTGCGGTATAAAATATAAAAATTCTCTCCGTGTATCTACGTTTTCCACTTACTAAAAGGATCCGAATAAACAGCGAATAAATTACTATGAAAATAAAGAAGATAGTTAAAAACCAAAAATTTCATATAAAGGTAATAATTATGGAAAATTCAAAACATTTTAGAATTTTATCATTTACAAGAGAAATATGATATTAATCTAAAAAATTTTAACGATCAATAATGACAGTCCAGTACTTTTAGTGTTAATTGGTCCTCTTTGCTCAGTATTTTAACGATATTTCAGGTCAATATAGAAATGAAAATATAAATTAAATACTGACCGTACATTAAAGAGAATATTTACCATTGTTATTGAAAACAATCGTAATTTATATTTTCGCTGACGCTACGTATGATAATAGCGATCAGAGATTTATGTTGCTATCTACTAGCGATTCATTATCATTATTATCGTTTAGCGTGTTATCACCTCCGAGACCTTTTACAGCGCTTCGCACTTGTTTCCTTTGCGAAGCGCATTTCCGGCCGGTTCGTTCTGCATCCCGGAGAGAGGTCTCCCGGAGGAATTTCGCGAACTTTTTATGGAACGCAATCGCGCGAGAGAGATACGCGCGAAAGACTGCGAATCACTGATCCAATTCGAGTTTATAACAAATAAAGCATTTCATTGTTTTTATCCCGCTTTTGCGCGCATTGGTTTGAGGCGGAGCCGCCGCCTCCGCGTACATCGAAATCGCGCGTGTACGCTATCGCGAATCGATTTTATGGCAAATAAAATGTTGTTTTCGCCCCCTTCTCGCACAACCGCGCTCCGACTCTCATTTTCATGGCGCATCAACAGCCTCTACACGGCCATAGTGATTTTTCATGCGTGTACCGCGAGAAACGTCGGGAGATTTACAGCCAATGAAAATCTCTCCTCCCCCCCTTTTCGGCCGCCCGCTGTTCCCTCTCGACTTTAAGATCAGCTGTGAATTTTAAAACCTTCCGCGCTGGTGTATAAAACGGGAGGTATGGCGGATAACGCGATATCTCAGGTCGCCGCGCGAGTGCGGCGAGTAGGGATACACACGAGTACTTCAGGGGTGCTTGGCTAATGGAAAATCACGCCCTGTAAACCATTACTTTCTTACACGACGCGTAAAGGGGGTAAAGAAAAACAAGAAAAAGTAATATTGTTCAATAATATCAGTAATGTCAAAATTAATATTGTAGTATATTGCTAATTCATATTTAACAATAAAATAAGTATAGAAAACAAATGTAAATTATATAAATTATGTAAAGTATAAAATAAAAATACACTGAGAAAAATGTTTTGTAAAATCAACCAAAGTTTGATTGATTAGTGATCAAATGAATTTTATAGTGACAGTTACAAAATATATACAATAGTTTTGACCAAACAATTTGTAGTCTTAACCAAATAATTATTTTCATACAACAAATTACAAAGAGTTTTTGGTTTTTTTGTTAAATGTAACAAATTTTTTGGTACCAGTAACTATAAAATTAATTTGATTACTATACTACCAAACAATTTCTCTCAGTGTATAAATCTCAATAAATAAATATCACTAACAATAAAATTAACAATGTAACAAACATATTCTGATCGCAAAATGTTGCAGATAAAATTTGAAAAAGATTTATTAGAGGAGATACTAAAGTATAAGAAAAAGATCAGGGCGGATTTCAGGGGTATTCTTAATTTCAAGTCTCCAGAATACTCAAGAAGGCTTTAAGAAGGCCTTCGGAAGATTTAAAATTAAGAATATCCTTGAAATCCGACCTGATATTTTATACAATGCTTTATATATAATAGTATCTCCTCTAATAGATTTTTCATACTTTATACGGCTTTTTACGATCAGGAAATATTTAATAAATTCTTTCAATCTTATAAAGTAATATTTATATTAAAAGTTTCTATTAATATTTATAATATAATTTATATTTTACATAATTTATACATGTAAATGTATTATTTATTATTTACATGTGTTTTAATTTAATATATTGTTAAATATTAAATGATAATCTGCAATATCAGTATTAACCATGCTTTATTTTGTTTTTTCCCCTCTGTGCGACGGGAGCGCGTGCAGAATTCCTGTCGGAAAATAACGTACGATTTCTGAGCTAAAAGCTCAGAGCTACGTTTCGGCGAGACGGGAAAACGGAACTCGTCGGAATTTTCGAAATACGTAAGTAGTGCCGGGGGGTTCGAAGGGGCGAGAGGGGGAGGTGCGGGAGACCGGGGGTTTCGCAAAATCTGTTATCCCGAGTGCGCGCATAAATCGGCTGGCGAACGAGCGTTATGACTCGAGGATTTTGCAAATTTCACGGTGACACGTTCCACGATTTTCGCGTGTCTCCGCGCGCGAAACGATTTCGCGCGTGGAACGCGAAGGAGTTTTAGAGAAAATTTAGCGGGTCGCTGTCCCTCGAAGTGGAAAAGACAAACGAAATCTCGCGAAACGTCGCCCGTCTCGCGAGATTTCGAAATTTCACGGCTGGCTTCCGCGTACGATCGAGATTTTCGTACAGCGGCTGCGACGGCGGCTGAGGAGGATTGCATTAAAGATTATGAAAGTCGAAGTAATTCTGCGGCACATTTGTACAAAATCCACTTGTATTTCGTTCACTCTTTTCGTCGCGCAGCGTCATTTCAATTTCACCCGCTGATCTCACTTTATCACGTTTAAGATCAAAGGATCCCCCGGCGAATTGCGCCCCGGGGATGCGAGCTGACTGCAGAAAGGCAAGACCCTTGTCCCTCGTTTAATTTCAAGTGGACTCCGCCTCTAGGATTCTAATTTGGCGGCTGAATGGCCAAGACGCGAGATGTTTCGAGAGCCGGGCAAAATGACTCCCGGACAAATTTGCGCTAATGAAGGATCCGCGCACGAAATTCAGCTGGAGGATTTATAATCGCGGAAAAATATAGAGTTTCCGGGCGCGGCGGCGCGTATCTATCCTCGAGGGGCAACAATGCCCGTGTATATCTGGGCCGCGTGCGCGTCCCAATAAAAAGAGCATTACGCACACCGCTCGCATTTTACTGCGAGTCCGCATGTAATTCGCGTGCGTTCTCTTTTACGCGCGAATGTAACGCGGCCGCGGAATAGGAGCGGCGAGAGTGCAAAGGCGAACAAAAACCACCTTTATATGCGCGAAAATCCAAGCCGTTAAGGTGGCTGGCTGAACGTTATTGCGTTCGTGGATATTATTGCTTTGGCGTAAAAAGAGAAAAAAAAAAGGAAAAAATCCTTTTCGCGGATTAACCGCCGATGTTTATACGTCGAGCGAGGCGCGGCAGCTCTGCTCGTATAAATCCAAATTGCGCCGAAGTGGCTAAATACGGGGCACAAAGGATTCATTAAGGGGCAGAAAATTAATATAGTTACATTCGCGGGGGCGCGTGTTTCGTTATTATTAATACACGCGCTCTAAATTCTCTGACGGCCGCTGTTAGAGGCCGTCGCGTCGCGTCGCGGCAGCTTTATACCACGACACGTAATGTCGGGCCACGTAACAACATGAATTACACGACGTTATCTTGATATATCGTAACAGCGTTGCCCGATAACAACGTTTACCTATAAATAGGTGACTTTCGCGCGGAACGATTTTCGCCGGGCTGCCACCACACACGCTACATTCGATGCACGTTGTTTAGGACGGAATTAAATCATCTCCTGGAATCGCGATTGGATTCGATACCCCGGTCGAATTTCGCAGGAATCTTTTCCCTTTTTACACACCCGCACGCAGACACATACACGGGCACATGTACGCACGGCGCACACGTTCTTGCTGTATCATCGAAATAAAACGCCGCGCGCCAATCCATGTAATCCCCGTTCGATTTCATGGATTTGCAAAGGTTACAATATTTGGCCTTACACAATTGATGGCAATCCCGATGCAGCTTTGTCAAAATATCGCTGAAATTCCACGTGTATTTGTAATTTATAACTTACGCATATAAAAAGCGACGAAAATGGCACGTCATATAATTTCTCATGTTCTTGACAATTTTATCTAGTAGACCAAATATTACATATTAATACGTGATTACGAGATACAAATAATTAAAAGTAAAATATAAACTATTTACCGACTAATGTGCGGAGCACAGTTCGAGGAATTAGAAAAATATGTATATTCAGGAAATTATTATTTGAGCACTAAAATTCGCTTGTCAGTTGTTGGCCCTTTTTTTATTTTAATTGTGTTATAATTCACGGTCTTAAGTATATTAATTACTGTTTATACGCGTCGGCCTTTCAAGACAACCTTTCTTTTAATAAGGGGTTACATGTACCTAGAGACACTAAAAATAGCCCTATATTCATGAATCTCTTCCTCCGAACGTATTACAGGTAGAAACGAGGTTTGTACTAATGTTTTACATATAATTTTGTTAATAAAGTGTGATTTTCTTATTAAAAAATATTAAAAAATTAAAGAGATATCGCCTTTGGCATTAGGTATGTTAGCTGCTGTAGCTGTTCGCGGTACTAGCTGTAGAATCTATACAGTTCATCCGAAACACAAAAATAAATTATATTCTTAAAATATATACCTATTTAAATCTAATCTGTCGTAGCCGATTTTTAAAATTTGCGTTTATTGCAAAATGGTGCTTATCTGAATTTAAGAATCCGCATTATTGCCTAAAATTAAATCGGTTTTTTGGCTGTTAAAAAAACTAAGATCTAAAAAAAAACTCCCCTATGACAAAGATTGCATATTTTCATGCTGAATAAATAGAAAAAAATCCGAATCCAATATATTCATTCGTTTTTGAAATATTTCTGGTACAGATTTGAAAAACACGGTTTCGAGAAAAACGCGTTTAAAGTTTTCAGTTTACGTTTAACCCGGCGTACGCCTATCTCTTTAAAACGCTATAACATTTTTATTTTTGCACATTTTGAGTTGAAATTTTAAGAAAATATTCTTAAAATATGCTATAAGAAAGTGCAAAAATTAAAAGAATCGAATTTTTTGACCCACCTAGATATGTAACCCCTTAACATTATCGGTTGTTACAATAAATATGAGTATTACTATACGCTTCGGTCCAATTATTTAACGATAAGACGTCTATACGGAATGTAGAGAAGTCCAGGTGCAAATTTTAATTGAAGCAATTATTTTTCGCAACAAATTCTTTGTTTATTTATCTTTTCGAAATGGAGGGAGAGGGGAAGAATCTTATAAATTCTTCTTAGCATCAATATTATTAAATTGATTAACAATTTAATATTGTGATATTATTTTTCTGGTTTAATTTAAGAGTTGCATTTCAAAACCGACGAATATATATGTGGCGCGCATATAAAATCACCTAGTAAATTATTATTTGAGCATTAAAACCCTTTGTCAGCAATTTTCTAATTTTAATTGTGTTATAATTATAGGTCTTAAAGTCTATGTATATATTATATTTACAATTGTAACGCTCGTATTTGCTCACAGTGCTAGTTGATTTCAACTCTTACGATTACGATGCTTGTCTGTCATTTCGAAAAAAATATCACGAAATAAGATTAGATGAAATCCACGAATATTGCGAGGTTGATTGATGGACCGAACCCACCACCTTCAGTAACGTTTTCGAGATTTTATCAATAAAAACAGTTGTATTATTAATATTGCAGCACACGCAATAATTACTTTATCGCTCTCTAAGAAGAAAAATGATACATATAACGCATTGCAATTTTGTAGATAGTTTTTGTTACGGTTTCTTTCCTTACAACTATGATTGCTTACGATTAAAGCGTTACAATATATGTATGTAGATGGACTTTTATAGGTATATTAATTATTATTTAAAAGCTATTTTATAAACATAAATTATACTAAAATTTCTATGTCGCGTAAATACTAAATACATCGTTTTAATTATACTTATAACATTGTTTAATCATTGAGATGAAATCAGTCTTATAACAAAGTGACTCTTGAGAAACTCATTAATTGTACGTATCATTAAGGATTTAAAATATTAATATTTTAATATAGAAAATAATAGCATTAACAAAAAGATATTGACGTAAAAAAAAGATATTTTCGCGCGTAGCGATTTCTGCCAGTCGCCGTTGTCGATATTCGTGGTGCTTTATTCGACACAGAATGAAATCATTTTGCGAAATTGCCATTCGGTTTGAAATCGTATCGCATCAGCCGGAATTGGATTTATTATTCCATATATTCGTATATCTACCGTATTTAAATTAGCGAAGATCAATCGAATATGGCCATCATAGGTATATTATTTTTCGCCGCACAACTAACGGTATCATATTTTTTAATAATCCGACCACGGAATCGCTATTTCTCTTTATTGAGTTAAATTAAAATACAATTTCGCAAGTCCGAAATAGCTTTAAATGAAACGAGCATTATGTGAATAATTATTTTTCGCCGCGAGGATCAACGACATTATATACATAAATGTCATTTGCAAAATTACATTCAAATTTCTGATCGCTTTTTGAATCTTTGCCCATTTTTAGCCGCTTTTACAAAGATAAAATAATGAGATAAATTTAGATCTTTATCCATTTTTAACTTCATATACAAAGATAATAAGGTAAATTCACGAGATAGTGGTAGAATGATCGAATCGAATAATCAAATTAGAAGTGCACATTTAAATATTTAAAACATTCAGTAAAATACATTTATTGCATTTATTACAGTAAAATATACATTTATAACACGTAATAACTGTAATATTTAAATAAATGTCCGAAATTATATTATAACGAAACTATACTTCGACTAACGAATGTAGAATTCTTTAACAATTATAAAGTTGACAGAAAATTACCAACAAAAATGAGGGACGTGCCGATATTTTATCGAACGAGCAGCGTCTAATAATATTTAACGATCGCTAATCACGCGTCCGCCGTTCATCTCTCGTTATACGCTCCGCCTAAGCAGGATTAAATCATCCGGATGAGATCATGATTCGTGGCGCGTGCGAATCCATCGAATCGGGCACCGAATTGGATAAGCTTTACTTTTTCATAGCCGTGATCGACCCGGACGGCCGCCCCAGCCCGCAAATCAAACGCGCAAATCTCGTTTTCGCAAATCGATCCTTCCTCCCCTCAACCGATCTCTCCGTCCCGCCAGTCCATATACGACCCTGCCCTCCGACACCTACCATTGCTTCCTTCTCGCTCTTTTTCTATCTTTCTCTCTGGCATTTTCCTGGCACGTGTTATTTTATCTACTCCTCTCCGTTCCATCGCGATTGCGTTCCCGTCGGAAAAATTGCTCGCATCAAAAGTGAGCGCGAAAAAGTCGCGTGGAATACAGAAGCAGATATTGTACGGAATGTCTCGAATTTTATATCCGACGCTTCATTTGATCAATTCCTTAGCCGATGCGCGATCAGAAATTTCAAAGTCCCATAGAAATTTTTAATTGTATTCGATGAAGGGAACGTTGAACTTCTTTCGACAGAAATTTGACTTGCAATTATTTTGCATCAGTTTCGTTTGGACTTTAATTTATACATCGATGAATGTTTAATTATTTAATCTATAATATCGATGAATATATAATTAATATTATTATAAATAGTTTATGAAAAAATAATAGGTATTTATATAATATTTAATGTTACAAATAAGAAGTGCTATTTACGTGATATTAAATTCAGTCTATCAATTTTTCACTGTTGTGCAATAATAATTGAAATCATTTATTGATGCATTAAATATTTATATTTAAAAGTAATAATAAAATAAGTCATTGACACAAATTATATTGCAAATATTTGTAAATTGGTTTTTGAAAAATAATAAATATTTATATATGTTACAATATGAAATTTGTTACAATATGAAAATAAGAAGTGTTATATGATTTTCAAATTCAATCTTTTATGTTTTACCATAACATTTTTTCACGCAGTAATAATTGCTAAAGCACTTTATCGGTATATCAAATATCTGTATTTGCAAATAATAATAACAAAGTTATCGGTACAAATTATTGGTCAAGATAATATCGATATCAATGATTAAATTATAAAATAAGTATTTGCATTATACTTTTACGTGAATACTATTAATTTGCAGACGGAAAACATTGTGTGAAAATTTTCAGATGATCAATTAAGCATCTGCATTTACTAACGTGGATTTATAATGTGTATATAAAATTTCCATATGCAGAATCGTTGGATGATAATTATGAATCCTGTTTGTTCAGACATTTGGCAATAATTAATTATGATCGTAAACACTGCTGGATCGGTTGCGCGATGAACGTCATTAGGAGAATGTATATTTGAGATTGCCAAAACCGTAGGACATTAACCGTAAAATTCTGTCATATATATGCATCCACCGTAAATTCTCGATTTATCAATAATTAACTTCGAATTAGATGATAGATTCGATAACGTACCTACATATTAGAGATTACAGTGTAAGATAAAATAGAACGAAATGGATTATTTCATTTCCGGTTGTATAAACAATCATTCATAAAAAAAGATACAGATACCTCTATTTACGACTATTGCGACTTACGACATGTACGATCTCGGTAATTTTGCTTTTTATTTAAGCTAAATATTAATTTGATATTAATACAAAAATTATATTAATTCTTAAGAAAAAAAGCAGATCATTATTTTTAAATAATTATATCATCTTTTGTTAGTCGTTTCTTTTATATTTGTGCTTTGCAATAACCGAGCGTTACAAATTTATTATTTTAAAAACAGATCTGCTTCGTCATTTTTTAAATTTAAGTCTATAGTCATTTTTAATAATCATTTTTAATAATAAAATAGTTATTTTCCATGACTAGTATTTTATTTGTATGAAATAATACTACAAATATGTCAATTTAAACGATACGTATTTATAGAGGCAGTTTAACTTAACATTTTGCGCTATATTGATATTTGACATACGACTAAAATTTCGACGTATAACCCGTTCATGAGTAGAGGGATATCTGTATTAATATGTTATCTTGATGATACACAATAATGTCTTAAAAATTAATAGTTACGAAAAGATATTATAATAAAAAAAAGGATAGAATGTTAGTTTAGGAAAACGCATTATACATTATATATACAAAGAGATAGTAATTAAATGCATTATATATACAAAGAGATAGTAATTAAATTTAACGCCAAATTAATTTATTCAAAGATTTCAAGTGGCTCCCTCGATGGTACTTCGATACAGAATCACCTCATCATTTCCGCCATAAATCCCGAGAGCCGAAATACACGACGCTACGGCTTTTCACGCTTCTTTAGAGCATCGAATGGGGCTCTTTGGTGCCTCGTCAGATATTCGGAGAGTTCCATTCGGAGGAAACTACCGCCTGATTGCTGGGTTAAGCTCCATCGATATTCACCCAGTCTGTTCTATCATCCCGGTCGGTATTATTCAGGGGAAACAGCCCGGGGGGATTCGCGAAAGAGAGACAGAGAGGGGAAGAGATAGACTCGGGCGAGGGGAGGAAGGAGGTAAGGGAATTGACGTTGACGTAAGTCAGGGATGAGGCCAAGATTGACTGCGCGTCTGTAGCACTTGTGCTTGGAATTACCTCCGACAGGTGCTCCGAGCATTGCTAATATTATGCGGCGCCGCATTTTGCATGTCGAAGGTAAACGCCTTGCGCTAATTGCGATTTAATCAGACGCAATAGTTTGTTATGTGTGTACGTTTATGCACGTATGTTTATCGTGTGTTAAATAACCCGGCCATATATACGCGCGCGTATAAATTTGTTTGACACCCGATGTGGATTCGAGCGAATTTTACGTCGAAAGTTAGAAAATACGCTGAATTCGCAATTAATGACGTATTCGCCGATCCAATATTATCAGTCAAATTTTATTCGTGAATTTATCGTTAATTTCACTTGTAATAACGGCGATTCGGTTTATATATTATGATTTACTCGCGGTAATGATGTTGAACAATTAGACGAGCGCATTATCGGGATATTCCGTAGAGATTATAATGTAAGTAGCAAGAATTGAGATCCAAGCTTTCGGTAAAGCAGAATAATCCTCGTAAAAAATTCCATTAAATTTCCTCATTTTCCTAAATGTCGTTTTAATAAAGACCGACAAAGAGAGATTGCTGTGAAGTTTATTTTGAAAAGTGTAAACGTAACACTTTTATTATTTAATATGCATTTCAGTATTTAACATTGACATATTTAATATGTGAACGTTAAATATTGTTAAATATTAAATTTTTGAAAACGTAATATTGTTAAATGTTAAATATTAAATTTTTGAAAACGTTGTCTTTCATATTACGTTATTTATTATACAATTTTCTACGGTTATTATTAATAAATAAAAAATCTGTATATTTGTACATCTACATATATATGTGTTACCAATAAAGTCTGATATTTTGCAATTTTCAAGAATGTAATAAAATATACATTAATGATTCAAAAATATGTCCAATTATCATACACTAAAGTAACGAAAATTTAAAAAAATTGCAATCTTGGAATTTCAAATTTAGATATTTCGATTAAATTAGGACTTTAATTACAAAGTTAATTTTTATAGATTATATTACGTTCAAATTAGTCGTGTCATAAATCCTAATCAATAATTATTGTAATGTAAATAACTATACATACTCCAAAAATGTCTTATAAAAGATAATTTCTCCCTTTCTCTCTCAGATATCTTTACAAAGAAGTCTTATAAAAACATATTTAGGTTTTTTCGGTAAAGTCTTAAAAACTTTTAAAAAATGACGTCTTTAAACGCGCTTGTTGGGTGATATTATCCTGATATTAGCGACGTTATGTCTTTCTTCTCTTGGAAGCGAGCAACGCAGGTTTCGAGTGAGACAACGGATGAGACAGAAGGCAAAATGCAAGCTATGTATGTTTTTTTTCCACGTACCTTCGCAATATCGCGATATTGTGGTCGCCGCGCGAGAGGGGACGCGAGATGGAGCCGGCAGTGGAAAAAGAACGAAACGGGTCGGACAGAGGGATTGAGGGCCGCGTAAAAAAGGAAACACGGCGAAACTGCTTCTCTCCAACTGGAAGTTTACCCATCTTGCGACGAAACTACTCCGGCGCGATCTGTCGCTCTCGTTTATTCCTTTCGCGGGCCCGCCACCTTTTTCGCCTCCTTCCCTCGACGAGCCCTTCGTAGTCCTTCTCTCCCTCGTCGTCGTCGTCGCAGTCCCCTCGCGGTCCCGTTTCTCATCCACTTTCGATTGCCTTCTTTTTTTTCGTTCGTAAGAAGCGGTCATTATTTTTTCATTATTCGCGGCTGCTCGCCGGAAATTCGATTTAGTCTTTTCTTCCTATTTCGAGGGCGTGTTGCGAATGTCCTCTCTCCTGTCTACCGGCTGACGAAGGGACTTATGGAATAAGCACGTCAAATCCGAACGTCGTCGGGTAATCGGCCGCGCGAAGCTGTATAAACGGCCGGCTCGAGTGTCACTTATGCCGTCGCGTCGTTAGAATAATGACAGCGAATGTCTTCGAGGATGCACTTTGCCGCTTGACTTCGCCCTCGAGGGGCGAAATAGCGAGCGGGACAGGGGAGAAAATTTCGCGGTGCGAAATAAGTAAAGTAAGAAGCGCGCAATTGCCGTAACGATCCCGCGGCGAATTCCGCGTAATTTCTCCGTTCAATAATAGTCACGATGACTGCCAGGAATCAGCGATCAGCTAAAAGCGACGGGCGTTCCTCTCGGACGCAAATTTCGATCATTAATCACTATTTAACATAAATACTAATAAAGTAAACTAGGGTAAGATGGCCATTTTTTAAAATGCAAAAAAACACATTTTTATTTTTGTTATTTTTTAATGTTTGATATATCACTTCACTGAATCTTAAAGTTAATAATACTATTGAATTTAAAGCGAAAACACTTATTAGAAATCTAATATTATCAAAATATTATAACATATGCATTGGCCATCTTATCAACATTTTAATGAAAAGATGGCCATAGTATTATGGGACAATTGGCTATACACGTTTAATGTTAAAAATGAATGTAACATTTTCTAAAGTGATAAATAAAACTTATAATTTTATTTATTCAGTATAAACACAGATATATATCTTAAATATATATATAATTATATATGACTTAGTTATAATTATAATATTGTAGTAGTAACACAAAAATTAAAATCTGATATTGCAATAATAATATGACAATTATAATTCTTTTAAAGTAAAAAAAAAGAAACAGATTTCTATAATTTAAAGAAAAAAACAATGTATGAAAAAACAAAGTGGGCCATCTGGCCCGAATTGTAAGGAAAAGATGATCATACTGTATTTAAATAAATAGTGAAAATAAAAGTACAAATTATAAGTCACATTACAATTTAGGTTCCTTTATAATATACGTAAACGTTGATTATGGTAGCTTAACAGTAATTTATTCGACGTTATAGCGGCTTTTAGAGGAACATGCAAAACTTTGCAGGTTAGTCAAAAGTAAAAGTATTATATAATATATTCAGAATAAGATTATTTCGAATAGTGAACGCATATAAATTACTGTAAACATTGATTATCTTTCAGAATGACTATAAAAATGCACTATTTAGCAATTACTGAAGAAATTATAGACTATGGCCATCTTTTCCGTATGGCCATAAAACCCCAATTTACCCTATCATTCTTAACATCGAAATATCCGAGCGCGTTTCTTCGGGCTTGACACGTACCGCGAGACTGGTAGTAGAAAATCTCCCGAGGGATCCTTAGTTCGCGCATTTGCCTTGGCTTAAGTGAATGCATATAATTTCGGAATGTCACGGAACGTCATAAAGAAAAGGGATTAATTTCGAAAATTAATTTCAGCGGAAAAATTAATTTCAAAGGACACGCGAAGCGAGAGCAATTTCTCGCGAGACCGCGGTTACACGCCGACTCCCATTACGTGAAAGGGCACTTTACGGGACATTATCGCGCGCAGGACCTTATGAAGCGTAATTGCGGAAAAAGGAATATTTCTGCTTTAATGCGCGACTGCGAAACGCGACGCGACGTTTGAAATGATTTCATAATTCATAAACGGCAAGGCGGAATAANGGGGGGGTGATGGGGAGAAAGTCTTGGGTAAATCTCGTTGCTTCGCCGGTGACCTCTTTTTCCTCCTCCTTCCCGCCTCGCCTGCGTTTCATGATATACCGCGTTTCCAGCCTCAGAAGCGATATATCGTTACGAACGTTACGATGATGTGGAAGGAAGCGCGAGGTAAAACGGTAGAGCATAAAAGACACGGCGTAAAAGAACTCGCGTTCGCGTAGCTGTAAAGGAACTTTTTAACAGGCGATTAATGCGCTAGTTTTTTCTCCGGTATTACCGATACGCTTGGCTTTGCTGTTTTGCTCTTTTTCCACGGTACGGAATTTTGCCGATGAAGCTGGAAATAGCCAACGGTAAATTTCGAAATAATCCCGGTATTATTAGAGCCTCGAGCTGTAATAACTATTTTATGTCGCGGCATTATCGACGGTAAACTTGTCTGATACTTTTTTTTTCTGGTAGCGCAAAAAAAATAAATAAAGAACTACAAAATTGGAAATCGCGATAAAAGTAGAATGCCTCGGAATCAGTCTTAAACAAGTAAAGGCGCGCCTTTACACATTTAAAACTTTCTTAAAACTTATGGTGTGTAAAGTAAACTTCATAAATTGCACCTGAATTTATAGCTGTGAAGATTGGATAGATATAAAACGTTCCTAAGTGAGCTTTAAAAAAAAGGTCACGTTTTTCGATAATTTTTAACGATTACACAGGAAGGAAATGTAATTACATGTAATTACACTTCATGTGTCCGTATGATTTTAATTAGCAATTGAATATTTTAAAGATACATTGGGATGTATATCAAAGTCAACGCAGACGTGTCACACATTTCTGCAATGAGAATTTTTGTTCTTTCATATCTCGTGAATAATCTATATTTTCGAAATTATAGTTCGGGACAAATCGATTCTAGCTTAATTAAAAGGACTTCAAATTAAAATTGGATGACTGCCTCGTGTGCAAGTGGAGTAACATGTCGCGGCATGTTCACGGCAACATTTTTTCGCCCGACCCCGCGTTAAATTCTACGCGACCTGGTAACTTATTTTCTTCCCTTGGGATATGCGTGTCGACCTCGAAAGAGAGAGAAAGAGAGGGAGGGGGAAAAAAAAGAGGGAAGGAGAAAATGCGAAAAGCTACGAAAAACGCGTGACAGCGGCGTGCGCGCGCGTCTCGCGCGTGAAACCAGGTTTGTCTATCTACGTTCAGAAAACACCGCGCGCGCGGATCGGTGTAATGAGAGAATCTCTGACGCGGTACAACACAGCGCGGGGCGGTGGCCCCGTTATTATTCAAATTACGCGGCGCCGTGGTTGCCGGCGACGGTAAAATGGGTGTAACCCGGGCTTACACCGGGCGACCGTCACCTGCGCATTTTCCGACGAGAGTATGAAAAATTTATCGGCACGCACGTAACCGTTGATCTTTATGCGGTCGCTCTCCCCTCCCCGTCTACCCCTTCCTGTATTCCCCNCCCCCCCTCGTTAATAGCCGCGATGCATTTTTATCGCGATACAAAATTCGCATTTTTACGCTGCGCGAATAGTGACTTGATAACAACACATTAACTCGCGAAATACGAGCTGTATGAAAAATACAGCGGTTCCTTGCCGCTTTAAATCACGATACAGGAATAATATCACGCGATCGCTGTTTCCACATCAGTCGAAAAAATAACAACTCTTGGAGCAACAAAATAATAATGTTTTTTTACACAATATGTACGTAGTATATTCATAGTACTTATATTTTGTGTAGTTTTTAAAAATAACACATCGTACATAACGTAGAATATAGGATAAATATATATACATACACGTATAATACATATTGGTACATACAGGAGATAGACAAAATAATGTGGACACCTGAGAGATACAATACTTACTTTATTAATAAGTGATTGATCCATCTGATAATACAGGTTTTATTTTTGAAATTAGGTCATACAATGCTTAAATAATCACCAGTACAATATTATATCGTTCTTCTAGCAGGAAATCTTTAAAGAGCTATTAGGGGATGCATTTAACAGATATTGGAAGAGAAAATGTATCTGTTTTTACTCTGCCCTACAAAACATTGTTCACAATACGATATTTAACTCAGACAATTATGCTGGCCAGGAAAAATATTGAAATTTCGAAGAGCAGAGGATAAGTTTGGAAAACGTGTGAAAAGAAAAATTTTTTTTCTTTTCAACATTATGTAATCAATTAAAATATTACGTTTAAAGAATAGTACATTATTCTATTGATAACTATTCAAACATTGCATGACTTTATTTCTACAAGAATAGAATCTGAATTAAAAACAAATGGTAGATTAATCTCTTATTAATGAAAAGTAGCGTGTTCCTTAGGTGTTCACATTATTTTCCATTTCTTGTATTTATGTATATTAGAGATTTGTATATTAGAGATTGAATCAAATCGAATAGAATCTCTTTAATTCGAATATGAATCAAATTCAAGTCAAATTTTTCCATATTTGCATTACATACTAATTTAAATGTAATAAAGTATTTTTAATGACGTTGCAAATATTTTTTAATGGACGAAACAATTAATTGTAAGAATTTTAGAAACTAATTACAGAAAATGATGTACTGATTAAATATTTATAATAAATGTTAGATAATAAGTGTGAGGATAAACTGATAAATGAACATTGAATACATATACAAATTACAATTAAAATATTATTATCGAAGGTAATACTTCGTGATAATACTTTAATGCACTTCATTAAGAAAATATAAAGGAGCAATTTTTAAGTTTGCAATTTTAAATTCTACAAAATTATGATATATATCCTTGAAATATTGAAAGAAATTAAAAAAAAACGATTGTTTATCGTGTACACAAGTTTTTAAATAGTTTATATGATTTCTTATACAAATGATAAAACATCTGGAAATCGACAAACAATTAAGTGCGAAAATTGATACAAGGTTGATCGCGCAGGAGATTTAAATAAAACAATCAAAATAAGCGATCGATTCGAAATTCAAATTTAAATTATTCGTATACCTCTACTCGTATATGTGTATATATATAATAAATTAAACCGAAAAGAAACGAAGAGAATCCATATCACAATTCTCCACGAAAAGGATAATTTTGCTGAAATACAGATTTAAAAATAACTATGTTGAACTATTAAATGATTTATATTAGACATTTAAAGCAAGCTTTACTAAAATGTCACAATTTTTTGCAGCAGTGTATCATCGTGCTTGAACGTCTTACATAAGTATTCTGATAGTCCAACATAAAATTCTTCTCTGATCTGTATCTAGCTGAATTTTTAGATACTACAATAAAATTGTTTTTTCCGTGTAATTCTTTATAATCAAGAATTACACGGAAATGTTTCCATTAAAAATTTCGCCGATGCGATCCGAAAAAACCTACAATTCAGCTGATTAACACTTCGCGCGCGATACGCGATAGCCAATTTATCTCTGATCCGAGAAAATGCTCTCATTCCGGCGGTGGATCTTAAATCGTTGTCGTCTCCGCCACAATCGCGATCGAGGAACCCCGGCGGGCGCGGCGTCGGGAAAGGCGTGAAAGACGGACGACGAAACTCCAGGTGGAGAAGAGGGAGAGAACAAGAGAAAGAGAGAGGTCGTATATATTCGATACGCGATATCTATTACACAGTTATAGCGGTTCGCCGTTTATGGAGCCATACTTCACGCGGAATTGAGCTCCGGCCCGTTCATTGTGTCGATCACAATGGACGGATTATAACGGCCACTGAACACCGGTCATCTCTCTCTCTCTCTCTCTCTCTCTCTCCCTTCCTTTCTCTCTCTCTCTCTCTCTTTCCCTCTCGTTACCTTTCTTGCCACCCAATGCCCTCCGTTCTATGTTCTCTCCTCTCCCTCACCTCCCGATTTCTCCCTTTCGCGCCGGTGCGACCCTCCGCTTCACACGTGCGGACTCTACGTGGATTATAACTCACTATTGGCCCGCGTCATCAACGGGATCCCAGGGAAAAAGGGAGGAAATCCCAGAAATCGCCACAGGTCGCGGTCGTGGAAAAGGGCTGAAAAAGCGTCGGGGATCGAGCTCCGCGGATGAGAAATACCTTCGTCGACGGACGGACGCGTTATTACAGCCGTGAAACAATGATCGTTTCAGCCATCGAAGATCGCGTGACAAAAGCGGAATTCGTCATTTTATCTTCCTTGCCTTGTGATGGAAATTGACGCGGCAATGCGACTAATACAATTGAACTGTTCGCGATTTATTAGATCGGCCTTTATCAAGCGCCTCTCAGGTCGTCCCTCAATTTTAATTCTCATAACTGTCTCATCTCGCAAAGCCATCAAACAGAATATAAAGATAATTACGCGAGATACGCAGAGTGTACCGCGAAGCGGCCAGTACTTGAAGTTTACAGCGCACGATAACATCGTAATATAGCGGCGGCATCGTTCGCAACGGTCGCTCGCAATAATGCAACACAAGTGTGTTATCAGCGCGCGAAATTAAGATTTACAGATGGACGTGAAAAAGAGATTTCCTCTCTAAAAGTTCCGCGTGCTGAGTGTCTCCATCGCGGTACGCGAATTCTCTTGCCGCGATGCGCTCTCCCGCATTCCTGGACCTTCAAACAAAAGCTCATACTGTGTAACCCTCGCGCGTCTCTCCCGTTTGCGTTCCACCCCCGTGCAAAAAGAAAAAAAAAAAGAAAACACGGGGCTTAATGTCCCGTGTCAAGAATGACGGTTGGCAGACCGGTGAAGTACGACTGGATGGCGTCCTGGAACGTCGCGTCGGGTCGAGGACAGCCTCAATCCGTTCCCTCACCTCTTCGCCCACCGTTTGCCCTCCTCGCCCTTCGCAGGCCCCCCGTCTTCCCGCGGCTCCGCACGTCTTCTTTGTCCAGCGAATTTTCGCTTGTCAATAGCACGCGGTGGTCGAGTCTGTCGGCGCTAAAAGAAGAGGATTGATGGTGCCTCATATTTAAAAAAGGAGAATGCCCCCAAGGCAGGACAGACGGGGTTGAAGGGGGGAAAAAAAAACGAATTTTCTTCCTTAACGAGGCTTCGTTATATGCATCGGCGCGCCGTTTCTCATCGAGCTGGACGTCACCGACGCGACGGCGACGTCGGGGTTCATGATCATGCTTGAATAAATTATTACAATAATCGGCTTACGTCGTATCTTTATTGAGATACTCTTGATACATTAACGTCACCGTTGAAAATATTATGCGATCGAATCGTTAAAAGAAGCTAGCGCCAGCCGGAACTTCGAAATATTTATAAAACATCGTACCTATCATTTGTCCAATATCGTTTCGTGAATCGATAGATTTGATTTTTACTATTTGAATGAGAAGGTGAATGTATGAGTATATCTATTAGTGCACGCTCGTTCGATAGTTCGGTCACTAGCATTGCCGAAGAATGTTCAAGTTAATTATTCGAGATAATTAATATGGGTGCCGCGAGCTTTTTCGTGAATAAAGATAATTGGCAGTAAACACACATGCGAGGACGATATATTTAAATATCCCGAAAGAGAGCGCAACAGGTACGGGCCAATGGATAATACACGTCTTCTCTTTTGTTCTCATTAAAATTCTCATTAAAATAATTAAATCCTACTGCCAATGTCGCTAATAGAAAAATAAAGCATTTGGATTTAATTTTAAGAAGATTCGAAAACATATTCTCTCTTTGACAATTTCGACTCGAACCAAGGGGCTTTTTTCCTTTGTAAGTCTGCCAAAGGAGATCATTTACTATTTAGGGAATTTTCTTTGGGTTTTCATAGGCTTTTATAAAGTTCATTATACATATACTAAATTATCCTTAGTAAAAATTTTTGGTATAGATTGTTTATTAACATCAAAGTTATTAACGAGGCACCACAAAAAATGCGGTGTATCGTTCGCTTTTCATGCGAAAAAACTAATTTTGTATTTTAAACTGATGCTATTTTGTTACTTTTCACTTTCTCTTCTTTTCCAAGGTTCTGCTCCCTCCTATTCATAAATAAAAATTTCTTGGGATTTCTGTCTTAGATCATCTAAAGCCGAGATATCATGTACGCTATGTTTTCCGTAATATCTTGTTTAAATGCTTATTATAATAATTTATGTTCATTAATAGAAATTAATGAACGTATCTATACTAAATTTTTATTGAAGAATATTCAATAATAAACTTATAAAAAGTTTATGAAAATCCGTCGTACAGACTAAACCAAATTACTAACTTCCTTTATTAGATTTATAAAGGTTAAAAGCAGACCTCTTACCAAAAATGACACACATTAGCATCATAAAAAATGTACGTGCCGTTTTTTAAATCTTTAATGATTCTTTGCAACGATGTGTTCAAAGTGGACATATAATAAAAAATTAAAATCAATTTATATTTCTTGCATGTGCTCAAGCAATTTTACACAAGAACAATCAAGTATCTATCGTATCTATGGTAGTAGTAGTTAGTTCGCTTAATAGTAAAATCGATCGTTTTGTTGGCGTCTGTCCCGAGGGGAATACAAAAATATCGGTGCTTTCGACCATCCGGGCCATTCGGGGGTCCCGTTCATGGGCCTCATCTCGCCCATTACGGGTCAGTGGCTCATCCGCAGGATCGAATCTGGCCAGCGGCGGTAATGGCGGCGGCAACGGAGGGCGGGGTGTTATTAATAAGGCATCTGTCTAGTTTTGGCACGTTTCGGGCAAGTTACGACGCGCCGATATGGCCGCCCGTTGGCATCGTCGACGTATTAAGACGTAATGGCGTACCCGCGCCGTTTGGCAGAGGCTCAATCCGCTTCTCCCAGTCCGTCTCGCTTATTCTCGCTTCGCCGATTCGCCCATCCTCTTCTACAAACCTAGAACGCGAACCTCGATTGCGCTTCGGATTGCGCCTTTGGCTCGTTTATAGAGGTGTACTTTGATTTTATGGGACTTTCAGTTAACGGATAATTTCTCCAATATGATGACTATCAGCCATCTATGATTATAGTGATTTTATAATAAGAATTAAAACTAATATATAAATTAATTTGAAAAATTATTCTTTTTGATAATACAAATATATTTTGCCTGTCTCAAAAAGAAGTTGATCTAAACTTTTTAAAGGTGTGTATCCTGATTTTACGGAATTTTTAATTAACAGATGGACAATTTATTCATTATGATGACTATCAGCCATCTATAATTATTGTGATTTTAAAACAAGAATTAAAATTAATAATACATAAATTAATTTGAAAATTATTCTTTTTAATAACAAAAATATATTTTATTTCAGAAAGAAGTCGTCGAAGTTTTCTAAAGGTTTGTACCCTAGTTTTATCGGACTTATAGCTAACAGATGGATAATTTATTCATTATGAGGACTAATAGTCATCTATGATTATCGTAATTTTAAAATAAGTTAAAATTAATAATACATAAATTAATTTGAAAATTATTCTTTTTGATAACACAAATATATTTTATCTGCCTCAAAAAGAAGTTAATCTAAACTGTTTAAAGATGTGTATCTTAGTCTTAGGACTTTCAATTAAAAGATGAATAATTTATCCATTATGATGACTATTATGATATGTTGACCATCTATGATTATCGTAATTATAAAATAAGTTAAAATTAATAATACATCAATTAATTTGAAAATTATTCTTTTTGATAACACAAATATATTTTGTCTGTCTCAAAAAGAAGTTGATCTAAACTTTTTAAAGGTATACCTTAGTTTTAGGACTTTCAATTAAAAGATGAATAATTTATCCATTATAATGGCAATTATGATATGATATGACCATCTATGATTATCGTAATTTTAAAATAAGTTGAAAGTGTGCAAAGGAAAGAGTTAAAAGATTCGCTCCAAAAATATTGTATGACCCAATTATTCTGTCGACAACATAAACATAGTTTATCTGCCTCAGAAACAAGTTGACCAAGCTTTTTTTTCAAAAAGAGATATCTCTTCATTTGTTTTTTTATGTTCGAAGAGAGACAGATATCGGATATGGTATTTCGCTTAATTTGAATTTCGGTTGTCTGACCAATACGGCGTGTACTACTGCCAGTTTCCCATTAGCAAAATACAAGTACATACAACCCTCTGCGTGGAATAGTATTTTTGGAACAAGCCGAAAAATACGCGGGCTCGATTTGAATGTGGAAAAACAAATATTTATTATTTTTTCCCCCTCCGTCTACACAGGAATTTTGCGTAAATTGGTTTCGCATTCTCGGCTGCAGTTAAGGCGGTATTTCGAAATAGAATAAATCACGAGCGAACGCGCAATCATTCGGCACGTGAAACCGCTCAATCGAAAATTGACCAAATGAAAGGAACGAAAGTGCCAAAGGGAAACAACAAGATCGCGTTGTTACTTGCAGCCAGGCGAGCGTATAAACGTCTAATTTTCTATCGCTTCTCTCTGCCTCTCCTTCTCTCTCTTTCTCTCACATATACACACATCCGCTCTCTTTCTCTCTCTCTCTCTCTCTCTTCCAAACCGACTTCATTTATAAAAATAAACAGCCGTCGTTTTCACGCTGAGGAAAACGAGAATTTCTCATTACCGGGAATTTTGTCCCCGCCTCCGCGGCGCGTAATTACTCGCCCGACGATTTTCTCTGTTCATTTTTCCCCGCCGGCCAACGAAATACTGCGAGCGAGCGCGAGCATTGACGGCTTTTATTATTTCGCCCATCGAGAAAAGTCGCGAGAGAGAAAGCCGAAAATCGCGCGTGTTCCCGGGTCGCGTAAATCCCCCCGAGGCAGAAGATTTGATTTGTCTTCGGGTTATTTTTGCGGCTGTTGTTGCTATCGATTCTTTTCCCTTTTTACCTCTCGTCCCATCCTCTCGCGCTCTGTTTACACGGATCGGCCTTTCCTGTGATCGAGCCTCGGCGCTTTCATAAAATTGCAGGTGTCTCTACCCACGGCTCGATCCCTTTCCCGCTCCTCGGGAGATAGGGAGACGCCCGTTTCGCTTGCGACATTGTTATTCGTTTGGATTCATCAACGAATGGCTTCTGCGGTCTCTGCCGTCTCTCTTTCGGATGGTTTATTTTTTATACGGCTCGATGTTTTGCTACTTATTGTTAGTTTTCGTAGCATTTCGTATTTTCTCCCGACAAGTATTTTTATCTCTCGAATTTTCCAAGTGTACAGTACGTTTAAAATACTCGTTTAACAAAAATATTACTTGTGTGAAATAAAACATGTAAAATCACGTGCACGTTCAGAGGACACATGCAAAACTTTGCAGATAGTTAAAAGTAAAAGCATTATTATAAATTGAACTAAATTGCCTTGTACGGTCATAGCTGGATCTTATTGCTTAATATTTACTTGTGTGATTTTATATAAATTCTTCAAATTCCCCGAATGTGCGCCGAATTGGTTTTCCGGTCGTAACACAGCCGTAAGGTGAATAAGAATAAGTAATATCACATTAATTAAATTGATAAACCTTAAAATCAATTCAATAACGTATGATGCCGACTCGCATCTAGATGTTAAACCCATTCCCCACTGAAAAAACCCCTGAATAAACCGTAAAAAATTTATTGCGAAAAATATCACCTCAGCCAGGGCTCGAACCTGGAACCTCCCGAATCTCCGGTCCGGGCATCTTACCACTTCGACCACTGAGGCCTCGGTGATATTTCTCGCAATAACTGAATATGAGTGAGAACGCATATTTTCAAGGCGCGTGATTCAAATTTAGACCGGAAAACCAATTCGGCGCACATTTGGGGAATTTGAAGAATTTATATAAAATCACACAAGTAAATATTAAGCAATAAGATCCAGCTATAACCGTACAAGGCAATTTAGTTCAATTTATATTTATACATTAACGGTCCAAACCTCTCTAAATTTAAAAGTATTATATAATATTCAGAAGAAGATTATTTCGAATAATGTACGCATATAAATAACTGTAAATATTGATTGTCTTTCAGAATGATTATAAAAATGCATTATTTAGCAATACTGTTAAAATATAATTTGATCTAAAAATCCAGTCTACACTGATTTTACTTACGTAGAAGAATAGATATTTCTGATAGATATACTGTCCGTTAGACAGAGATCGGAGATCGATTGTTATTGGTTGACAATCGATACGAGCTACCGCGACCTTAAACTGTGTTGTCGAAATTTACGAAACGAGAGCGGCAGTCCGCTGTGAGTCGTAGACGAACTAAGAGTTCCGCATATTACAGAGTGAAGAAACGGACATAATATAAAATTCGGAGCTGGCCATGAGTTCGAGATTTCACGCGTTCGGAGTTCTTTTCTTATATGCACGTTGCACAGACGAATGTATTTATTATTGTGAATATAACGAGGTTTGCTTTACTTGTACAATAAATTGATAATTAAATCACAATTTTACGGCACAACTATCTTTAACTTTAATAACTATTCATCTCAATAATTATTTCAATCCTTACATCATTATTATACTATACTAGGGTAAACTCGGGTAAGATGGCCATAGTTTTTAAAAATGCAAAAAACACATCTTTGTTTTTGTTATTTTTTAATAATGTTTGATATATCACTTCATTGAATCTTAAAGTTAATAATACTATTGAATTTAAAGAGAAAACACTTATTAGAAATCTAATATTATCAAAATATTATAACATATGCATTGGCCATCTTATCAAAATTGTAAGGAAAAGATGACCAGTATTATGGAACAGTTAGTTATACACGTTTTATGTTAAAAATGAATGTAACATTTTTTAAAGTGATAAATAAAACTTATAATTTTATTTATTTAGTATAAACACATATATATATATCTTAAATATATATATATATATATAATTATATATGACATAGTTATAATTATAATATTGCAATAGTAACATTAAAAATTAAAATCTGATATTGCAATAATAACATAACAATTATAATTCTTTTAAAGTAAGGAAAAGAAACAGATTTCTATAATTTAAAGAAAAACTATTTATGAAAAAACAAAGTGGACCATCTTGCCCGAATTCTAAGAAAAAGATGATCATAGTGTAATTAAATAAATAGTGAAAATAAAAGTACACAAATTATAAGTCACGTTACAATTTAGGTTCCTTTATTATATACGTAACATTGATTATGGTAGCTTAACAGTAATTTATAGCAATTTTCAGAGGACACATGCAAAACTTTGCAGATAGTTAAAAGTATTATATAATATTCAGAAAAAGATTATTTCAAATAGTGTACGCATATAAATAACTGTAAATATTGATTATTTTTCAGAATAATTATAAATTTTTATAATGCATTATTTAGCAATTACTGGAGAAATTACAGACGATGGCCATCTTTTCCGTATGGCCATAATCCCAATTTACCCTACATGCTATTATTTATGTGCATCATTAATTTGTAAATGTCAGCTTGATTTATCCTAATTTATTGAAAGCGCGCCGCCAATATTTTTATCCAAGGCTGCGCAATTAACACAACGCACAGAGATAAAATCAATACGAGTGTCAATCAATTCGGCAATCGATGTCATCGTGTCTCCGATTGCCGGCGCGGTAACCGCGCGTTGTCAAAGGGCACGTGAAAAAAAGAATGCACAGCGCGATGTCGGTAAAAATTAATCCAATCGTGCGGA
>QKQZ01017857.1:0-10312 GCA_003595255.1 Solenopsis fugax | reverse complement strand
AACAAAATTTGTATAGTTGTCCCCTTATAGTTGCCACCACTACAATTTTTTCTCTCTGTGTAGTTACAAGTTCTAATTTATCGCTAACAAATATATCTCCGAGGTAAATCCAAGATAAAAAGATAATGTTTCGAAGGAATATACTATATATGTTATAACATTAAAGTTATTGCAGTGCTCTTCGAACTTTGATATCCGTTCGGAGCCAATTTCGATGGCTCTTATCGCGAACGAACGTCGTATACGCGGAAACACCGCAAAACGCAAATCCCAATCAATTCCCTCGATTCAAAGACTCGAAATTTGTTTCGCGAAAACTCAAAGCCGCTTTCGCAGTCTCGAAAGTCACACATGCGACGAGGGAACGCGAGGGATCGAAAAACTGTCAGCGTTCCTCGTCGCGAATTTCTCATGCGGGATTTATAATAGCTTAGCCTGTGCGGAAAAAAAATGTAAAAACTTACACTCGCATTTTTTTGCAGCCTTAATATCGCGCGTAGGAAAAACGTATAATTTAGCTATCCATATTTATACAATAACATTTAGTTATTTATTATTTTTACATTATGTTGTTAATTATTTAAAATTTTTTCATCAGAAAAGGAAAATTGCTGTAATCTGTTAATTTTTCTTCTTTCAAATTTTTCAATTTGCGGTTTGCCAAATATCTCTTGCAAGCTCAAGTGGTCTGTTGTTTGCACTCTGAGCTGCGTTCGCGCGTTTGTTCATATAATATCCGAGTAAACACAATGTGGCCTCGTTTGATTTCGCATTCGCAGGGCAATCCGCTGTATCACAACACGGCAACCGGAACGATAATAAGTAATCAGAGCCTGGTGCTGCAAAGTGTCACTCGCAGTAGAGCTGGGATTTACACGTGCATCGGCAATAATCAAGAGGGCGACGGCGAGAGCAATCCACTGAACTTGGACATAAAGTGTGAGTATCTGTTACACGTACACACACAATTCCCGCATTTCCCGTCATTCGCCATTATCTACATTGACGCTCTAATTAAGTTAAACTATTCACGGATTATTATTCATGACAATCCACCGCCAGCGTTCATAAAATACATATATACTTTTTTAATCGATAATTAATCGATGATTACTTTTACTTGAAATATACATCAGCTAGCTATATAAAATCTTTTTAACATATTTCTAAATGTAAACGTTTCGAAATGTATATGCTCAAACTTTTACAGTATATACTGAGAAAAAAATTGTTAAATTTTTCAACTTGATTAAATTCGTTCAATTCAAGTATTTTATATTTAAGTTAAATATAAATGCTGGAACTGAAGAAATTTTATCAAGTTGAAAAATTTGGTCAAGTCAGCAATCAATTTTGTCAAGTTAACAATTTTTTTCTCAGTGCATAAATTCACAAAAGATTGTATCATCACTTATGAAAACTTTTCAAAATTCATGTTTAGAAAGAAAACGATTTATATTCTTTTTAAAGTTTCCAGCATAAATTTCAAAATTTATATACAAAATTTCTTGGCGTCCTATATCTATCGACTGAGAAACGACGGTTTTAACCGAAATAGGAACGAGAGGACGCGGTATATATGTACATAGTCTTCCGAATCTAGAGTCTCTCCGGACCAGACGCTAGAGTTAATTTCTGTGTCACTGCATTCACCACACTCTGGCACGTAACTGATACTGACACACCGGTATGTACGGATCGACGTTAAATCAGCTTAGGGACGCGCTTTGTTTACGAGGGGACATAAATCCAGCGCGTAGAAGGAAATATCCGCGTATTCGGGGCGGGCGCAACGAGATCTTCATATTGACGTTTAATATCTCGGTATCGCGCACTATAAAAGAAAACAAGGTTTCATAAAGGTTGCGAGGCGGAGAACCGGGCGACCGTAAGGCAATTTCGTATGCGCGCGTTAACTTAAACACCATAAGCAAGTTTCGACAGCTTTTTCAACGCGTTATAAAAAGGATTACAAACCCGATATTAGTTTCAAACGTTATGAGTTATAAAACTCGAGATGCTACGGATATAACAGAAAAATTTATCACGTAATTAATCGACAGGTTTTACGAAGAAACGAATAAATGCAAATTGGATAAAAATAATATTGTGATGATGTTGAATCTTCACCCTTTCGATCTGGTGGAATATTCGGGATGTCTATAAAGTCTGTCCACTATTCTCTATATTTTGGAAACGTTCAAAATTATAAAAACTGCGAAATACACGTTCGATCATTTCGAGGGGCTATTCTATCCTTAACCTTTTTTTATTTGCAGTACAAATTTCAAAATTTAAAACAGCGGATCCAATATGGCAGACCAAACGCTAAATGTTGTTGGATTTGACTAAAATTTATTTTAATCCGCCATTTTCAATTTTGAAATTTTGATTACAGATTCATAATCAACAATTCTACAAACCTTTAGTAAGAATTAAATGCTAATTATTTCTAGAAAAAAGTCAGGAACAAAAGGGTTAAATTGAAGATTCTGTACTGTTTCTCTTTTATCTTATCTAAAAGTTGTAATTGTCCGTTGATGTAAAAAGTCATCGATATAAGCCTTTGTATGTATATCCCAAATTCTCACATCAAATATTCATATATTACACAGTATATTTCATTCGTTAACAAAACAGTACAAAATTCTTGCTAGATTTTAACGAGAAATATTGCCGCCTTCGCTACACGATTCACTAGGAATTTATTACGGTGATATATACGCGCTGGTCTGTTTTTGCATTTTCTAAGTAAAATGCCTTTCGCCGTGTAGAGTTCAGCGAGTACTAAATCACTCCAAATGCTTTACATACGTAGGAACATATGCACGTACGCGCATAACCGAGCAGCCCTACCTTAAGTCTGTGTGTAACTTACGACTGACTGACATACGCCACCGTTTATATAACAGGTGCGCTCATCAGTATTTAGTGGCTTTAACGCACAGAAATTATCCATGGTTAATCCGTGCACAGATTAATAGTTAATCAAGACTCTATCCTCCTCTCTCCCTCTCTCTCTCTCTCTCTCTCTCTCTCTCTCTCCCTCTTAATCATAATATATGTACATATCATATACGTAATAGGGCTTATATATAAATAAATAATTAAACAAGACAATGTTGACAAACCTAATCTAGATACATGAATTTAATTAAATTTTAGCAAAGAAAAAAAGATTATTTTTAATTCTGCGCAGGACATTTGCAAAGCATTGAAATACATATAATAAGAAAATTGATTTCTTACTCACTGACCCGATGCGCAACGAGCGGAGTTAATCAGCCACGAAACTGCGGTGATTACTGTAACACACAAACATAAGATTTCAAAATTATAACTGCGCTCAAAATAATAAATATTTCAAAAGTTAATTCTTATACGCCCAGAGAAAGGTTTCTTTGAGTCAAAAAATATTTGTTTGACTCAAAGAAATTCGTACACTGCTTTACGGTTAAAGAAAAGTTTGTTTGACTTGAAGAAATTTTGTGATTGTTCCTTTTATTAGAATTAAAGAAACAGTTCGATTGTGCAATACATATTTTTTTTTAATGAAAGAAATAGATTTTTAAAACCAAAACAACTAAATTATCTCTTACATTTCTGTCAATACTTTCTTTGAATTAAATAATTATTTATTTAAATTAAATAAAAAACAAATAATTTGAAATTTTCTTTTAAAATTAAAATAATTATTTACTTTTACAAAGACTAATAACCTCATTTCTTGAAATCAAATAAATTTTTATTTTCCTCAAATGTATTTTCACTTCAACTTAAAAAAAATCAAGTTAAAGAAACGATTTCATCAATTTAAACATAACTTTTTTCTGGGTGTGTATATCATTTTATATGAATTTGCTTTCTTTAAGTAGCTGCTTTTTAATTTATTGTGATAAGATCGAATGAAAGGGAGAAAAATTATTAAATTTATATAAATAAAGAATTATATTTACCCCAAGGTTGCTCCGCTAGGGCCCGATGTCTCTCCCAGGCCTCCTCCTCTTCTCAGAGTCCTCCAGGTTGTTAAGCCTCTTCCTCTCTCGTTGCACACGCGGAACATTCGCGAATAGTATACTAAATTTGCGCGCGTGGACTAATTATCTACTGGACTTTAGTCTTTCGCGCGACACTGCAGCACTACGGTTTATAAAATCCATGATACGAATTCCCATTCGAAGGGAGTCCCGTGGATTCAGCACCCCGAGTCGACGAGTAGGACACACGCGTACCCGCCTCCAACAAGGGTTAAGCTCCACGCGGAAGAAAACGAAATCAATGGCATTGAATCCGACGCCGCCTCTTGTCTCGCAAAAATTGCGTTTAAAATTGACTCAATCATACGCAGTCAGCGGCCCAGGTGATTCACTAGGGTGCTATACCACAAGCGATGTCGACAAGGCAGGTAGACGTGACGAGAGAAGAAGGTACTCATTGCCGACGTCTAACATTCTAGACGAATCAGGAAATGAGATCGAGCCTCTCGACACGAGCGGGACCGCCAAGACTGACCCTGACCAAAAGTCAAATTAAACACGATTCACGGTGAGAGCAAGAGAAACGGGCGAATCCAAGTCGACCGATCCGAATTCTTACCGCTTAGGACCGAACCGATCGCCAGAGACAGAGCGTGTAACCCTCACAGCAACCAGACAGCCGCGCAACATGCACACGGGAGAAACATGCCATAACGCGGCATTTCCTCGTGCACGGGCACTCGGAATGAAACGTCGCGGTGCGCCGTAGCCACCATGCGCAACACCCCAATGAGGAAATGTCCCGTCTCAAGTCAAGCAGCGGGGGTGCGATTGCCCTCGAATTAGGATTCTATCGAATGGGAGTTATGTAAAGTCCAATAGTCCAGTAACTTTAAATGGCACTCCCGGAAAAAAACGCGCGACGCGACGAACCGGCTGCGGTTCGTTTATTTCACAATTCGGCGACGATGGACGTTGGCTTCCTCTCATCGATTTACACACCGAGGAATATCTGTAACACACCATTGAGATTGGTTAGATAGACGTTATACACCCTGTATATGTTGCAAATATTACTTACCTAGTTATCCCAAGATTGCCTCGCAAATCTTCTCCTCTTCTTCTCAGATCATCAGGATTCGTTGCACTCACTCACTCACGAAAATACAGTTACGATCGCACGTGATTAGGTACTCGATTCCCCCTTCGAAAAATTGTTTGGATTCACTGAAGAAAAGAGTTTGTAATAGCTATCAAATGAAATAATGTCAATTAAACATTTGATTAATATTATCAAAAATAATTTTACTTTTCAAAACATTTAGCAAGTATTATTCAATTTAGTAATGTTTACAAAAAATTTAGAAAAGTAAAATTTCTTATTATATTAATCAAATATACACTGAGAGAAAAAATTGTAGTGGTGGCAACTATAAGGGGACAACCATACAAATTTTGTTAATATAATTATAATATATAGTTAAGTGAACTATATTATAGTTATTACAACTAAGTTTATGGTTAAGAACTAATAAAACATAGTTGTAGTATATTATATAATATAGTAATTGCAACTATTTTTTGTTAGTTTTCTAAACCGTAAACTTAGTTGCAATAACTATAATATAGTTCACTTAACTATATATTATAATTATATTAACAAACTTTGTATGGTTGTCCCCTTATAGTTGCCACCACTACAATTTTTTCTCTCAGTGTATAATTATTTCAATTTATTTCATCCAACATTTGGTAGTTATTACCAAACTTTTTCTTTCAGAACTTTTTCTTTCTTTTTTGTCCTGCGCAGGATATTTAAGTATTAAAATAAGAAAATAAAAATTGTTTTTTGACTCACCGACTCGATGCGCAACGAGCGGAGTTACTCTGCAGCCACGAAGTTGCGGTGATACTGTAACATACAAACATAAGATTTAAAATTTTAAACTGCGCTCAAAATAATTAATATTTCAAAAGTTAATTCTGACAGGCATATCAAATTTTTAAAATTTAACTTTTAATTAGATATTCAATAAAACACGAGAATAGAAGGCCTATGTCAGTCACAGCGGTTCTTGGTGCTGAATAATAATTTTTAATTTTTATAATTTTCAACTCAAACTGCGCGCCACATATTCGTCGGACTTGAAACACAGTCATGAAGCCGGAATTATTTTCAAATTTATTAAAAATTATATTTGTGTTATTTATTATGTAGAATTTTTTAATCTCAGAAAAATATATTAAAAAATTTCCATTTGGATTGTGTACTGATTTGAATTACAATGAAAAGTTAAGCACAATTAACGGAATTTTATCATTTCATCGCTTTATGAATTGCAATATGAACAAAATCCGCCTTTATCATTTAACTGTCGTTGCAGAATGTCTCCGGCTAAAGCTTCAACTGAAAATGCCATGTCGTGCTAATCTTCTCTATTCCTTTCTGTTGAAACAGCATTAAATTAAAATAAATTTTATTTTTTTCAAGGAGTAGGTATATGTCAGTAAGGATATCGCGTATCATCAAGACATATTTCATGAAAAGTTTATTGTAGATTCATGTGCGCAACTTTGCGTCGAGAGACCGTAGGTGAAAACTACAGAAAATTTCGCGTAATTATACTCATGATTATATTGGTTTTAATAACCTTTTTGGCAGGGTAAACGGACGAGTCTCGTGAACGTCGAATGTTCCCATATAATCCCTATTTTCTTTGTTCCCCCGGGCTGCAGCCTTCCTATTTTACAGCTAACTAAGCGGCTTAAGATCCCGGATACGGCAGAGCCTGAAGGAGGAGCTTCTTGCTGCGCGCATAATTATACGTGCTGAAACTGAATTAAAATCTTAAGCTACGTTACCCGTTCGCATACACGAGTTCGCGGATTTTCTCGGACAACCTACATTTGCATCTACACCAAAATTTAAGCTAAAGTTTGATTCAAAATATTTGTGTGTATGTGTGTAAAATTTTAGAGAGAGAGAAAGAGAGAATATTTTCTCTATTATCTTTGAGAAGGAAAATAATAATTCGAAAAGAAATCAATGTTCGGTTTGAAGAAAAATTAATTTCAAGTGTTCAAAAATATCACTGTGTATATCCAAGTGGGTTAAGTGGGTCAGAAATATTATTACAAGACAATGCCGTTGAGCAGATGCGAATTTGTGATGTTAATTACTGTCGAAGCGATGCGCATTAAGGAAAAGACGTAATGATTATAAGTTGTTAAATGACATTAACAGCGAAATTGAATAATGCTAAATGTTGGCGAGAAATTCTTGAAAAATATTTCAACTGCGTTTGCAGGACAACACGACACGCGCTTAAAAATTCACCGAGCCGCAATGCGTCTCTCTAACGCGATCTCACGTGTAACCTTTTCGAGGTACGCTACCTTAGACGAATCGATATCAACTTACAAAGCGAAGATTGTCGACGAGCGGATTCTTTGCTCGATTTTTATGTAATTGCATTTTGCACGAGGAATTCGAGCTTCCGTCAGTAACGTGCAAATTATAAGGCAAGCATCGCCGTAACAACCCGCAATTAATGCACCGAGCCTAAAAATTCTGCCGCTCGTTGAAGTTAACGCCGCACTTAATCGGAGGGGTTTTTAAAGTGGAACGCAGCGATTAAAACCGATAACAGTAATTAGCCAGCAGCGACTGGTCGACAACTGGCTTACATATGTAAGCTGAATATCACTCTAGATTAAGATTAAAAGGAAAAAAGAAAATTATATATGCACTGTTGCACGGCATTACGCAGCGAGACGACGCATTACGCGGCATTAAAATTTAGCACAACGTGAAAAATAATGCGACGAAAAATGCGCCGCTCACTTCTTCTCACAAACTTGGAAGAGAGTCCTTAAAATATTCAAGAGACATATGAATATTATTATTGTTATGACGGCAGTATTGTTTATCCAATAATATTATAGATGGTACAACATTTCAGTCGAAAAGACACGTTGACCTATATATGTGTCAGATAACTTATCTCAGTTAATAAAAAGACGTGAATTATTACTTTACATTACTGTCAAAATTGTACATCGATCAATGTCGTATGAATAAGATACGCCAGAAAAGTAGAATTTGCCATGCGAATACAAAGTCATAGTGTTTATCTCTTTTCTCGTCGGTGTCGGAGGACGCACAGGAAAAAAAAAGCAGATGATTGTAATATTTTTTCGTCTTGCCGCTCATCAAAATACTTTTCTTATTAGGATTATCATAATATTTCTTATGAGACGGGCATACGAAGTTTTCTTCGAACGATCTCATTTTCTCTCGTCGTACAATGCGGCTTCTCGAAACGAACATGGCATAAACATGCGACCCCTTCAGTCGACGCGACGTAGCCGCGAGCAAAATAATCCAGGTCGCGCAAATAGAAATTGCGCGATTAATACTTAATTACACGTCGCGGCAATTTCGCGCGCTTATAGAACCGCCGCACTTTTGTCACGTGAACTCCACGCGAGAGAGACCCTAATGCGAATGAAATATTAAACTCTTTTATTTAGCGCGAATATAAATCGAACGATAAGAGGGAAAGTAGCGGCGAGATTTCGTCCTTATTAGGCGATTTTTCTTTCGGCTCAGGGCTGCTCTCTCAGAATCTCTTTGTTTTAGGTGATTCATTATTCTGACATGATATACAGGAGGCGTCAAAAATTATAATACGAGCATGCAGAAGATGGCGTCCCTCGCAAAAGGATTAGGATAGGTTCAGAATGGATTGAAATTCTTCGAAGTGCTGTTTTTCGAGAGAAACAAGTATAATCTCTATTATGTTTCGCAATCTATCACTCTCAATATATTTTATACAATTATCATCTAAAATTTGTCATAAAATCTATAAAATAGACTATAGAAAAAATTCTATAAAAATTTTACATGATAATTTTATAAAATATTTAAATTCTCTTTGTGAAAAGTCCCTCGTCCAATGATGAAGACCTGTGTGTATTAGGACTGTGTATTAGCGTACACTGAGAGAAATATTTTGTAAAATCAATCAAAGTTTGGTTGATTAGTGATCAAATGAATTTTATAGTGATAGTTACTAAATATATAGTTGTTTTGACCAAACAATTTGTAGCCTTAATCAAATAATTATTTTCATACAACAAATTATAAAAAAAAGTTGAGTAGTTTGAGTAGTTTCTTGTGCTCTGCATTGTCAACTTCGTACGCTGTGTATCGCTTTATCGATTGTAGATGCTTGAATAACGATTGGAGTATGGAGCATGTGTTAAAAAACGACCAACTAGCGTGATAATTCTACTGATTATTACCGAATATTATACACCGAAACATTTATGTAATACACTGAGGATGGTCCAAAATAGTGGGACCGAAACGTTTGTAATGTTCATGTAAATTATTACGAAGAATAGAAGGATTCTCACACGCGAAGATCTTGTATTTGGCTCTTAACTGGCATAAAAGATCTCTACATTTAAATTACAAAAAGTTTTTGATTTTTTTGTTAAATGTAACAAAGTTTTTGGTACCAGTAACTATTATACTACCAAACGATTTCTCTCAGTGTACGTCGAATGTGATTACATGATTTCGATAGAGTTTACGTATAAATACACAGTAGAAAACATTTTGTGTTTAGGTTAAAATCGATCCTTATTAAAATTTTTGGATTAAATTTTTAACATATGCAAGTAAATTTAACATAATGCACAAATGTACTCGTATTATTTAACCCTAGCTCCCCACCCATGGGTACGACGCACCCTATACAATTTTTTACATTACTTTTGGAAACGTAAATTTTCTAAAATAAATGAATAAAATACAACATATTATAAATGTGAATGTTTTCAAATTGTGCCAAAGTGTTGCATTTTTCGTATTAATTTTTGTCACAATACTTGTGTTACTTTCTGACATAGTCATCTCGTGTTAAATGAACACAAACATTCGAATGGAACGTTCGGGACATGCGATTTGCGTTAAATTTAACACAAATTTTCCAACTGTGTACGAGCATACGCCGGGATTAAAACTTTCGCGTGTTGTGCTACACGCGCGGCGAATTAACTGGCGACTGCTATCGTGATATGATAAAAGGTTGGCGCTTTATTTCTCTCGCGACAACAAAATCGTGCCGATTTATAACTGGCTCGATCCGAGCGCTGCCGTCTCTATCCCTGGCGGAAGTAGATACGTACGTCATCGGTCAGCCGGCTTGTTATCGGCACAATACGTGCGCTCTCGCGGAATTCGTTTCGCTAACTTTAGATTCCGCTCGCTGTAATTTAATTACACGACGAACGGCGCAAACTAGAATGCAGCAGCAGCCGTCGCC
>QKQZ01017856.1:0-11606 GCA_003595255.1 Solenopsis fugax | reverse complement strand
GAGCTTTAAAACGCCGTATTGTAAAATCCTTAAAAGTTTTTTGTTGCAAAGATATGATTTTTTAAATAAAAGTGGATTTTTAGATACCCAAAAAAATACCTCATGNGGATTTTTAGATACCCAAAAAAATACCTCATGTTCTCCTTGTTACATAATTATACTTTTTAAAAGGAATGACAATGGCATAATTTTTTTGAAAGTATGACTCTTTAGCTTTAAAACGCCGTATTTGAAAGTCCTCAAAAGTTTTTTGTCGCAAAGATATGATTTGTTTCGCAAAGTTATGAAGGAAAAGTGGATTTTTGACCAATTTCTCATTTTTGCTTAATGGTTTCATTTTTCATTTATAACTTCACAATAAATTATTTTTTGGCAATGCCGATTGTGCAGTCATATTTCTGAGATTCTGAACTTTCATTTAAATAAAAATTGTTGAAAAATATTGATTGTAATCAAAGTTATAGCTTCTCAAAGTTGAAAAAGTCTCCCAGACCCAAAAATGTGTTTCCGTATTTTACAGGATCGGTGTGTTTAAAGGTTGTGTTATACAGAAATAAATTAAATTAGGCACAATGATAATATCAGACTGCTGGAAAGTTTATAATTGTCTCGAAGATGAAGGTTATCGGCATGTTACTCTCTGTTAACCATAAGTATAATTTTCTAAATCCCGAAACAGATGCTCACGCACAAAATATTGAACGTATTTGGCGTGAAATATGTGACAATAATTCACGATGTGGTCAACGAAAGCATTATGTTAGTTATTTCGCTGAATACTTAATTAAACGAAAATTTCCATTTCTTGAACGTATCAATGTGTTCTTTAACATTATGGCTGAATTGTATCAATGTTAAAAAAATAAATGTGTAATATGAAACAATAAATGAGTATGTGAATCTCGAGATCCACTCTATGGATGTACTGTTTTACATTAGTTTGCGATTTTCTACGCGCAGCGAAGTGTCATATAATGAAAATAATGAAATTTTGAAAATGAGTTTTATGTAAATTTATCTCGAAAATTATACGAGACTGCCGATTAACTTATAAGGAAAGTTGATTACTATCCTTTCATTTATAACATATGTCAAGATCAAGGTCATCGGCGCGGTGTCCCCTAATCTAAATAATTACTCGAGTTGTTTTATTCTTAGCGCAATTCCTTGGCCCGGTTAACAGATTCCACTAAAGGGCTGGCGTTGTCCTGTGGGCTCTTCGTGGGACACCGCTAACTAATGAGCGCGCTGTCACTGAGGTGCCATTCACTACTTTTAAGAGGAATCGAACTTTGCGAATTACTCGAAATCTATAAGTGACTTGCGCTGAGAATCTGAGAACTTGCGCTTTAAAAATAGGAATCCTCAATTCCCGACTCACTTACAATTAGTTAATTCCACGAACTCGATGTAAATTTTGGAGAGAGACTTTCTCTAAGTCCAATTGGGAGAAAGAATTTTGAAAATTTCACAAGAACTCTTGAAGAAATTATTTTAAATCCCTCAGCGAAAAATGACTCAGTTTTCAAGATATTAAATCGGAAAGACAGAAGAATAACGATTTCACTTACAAGTCCGAGTAGAGAATCGAAAATTCGATCCTCGCTTGGAAATCACTATTGTGACGTGACGCTTTTCATGAGCCATCACGGTAGACCTTACTCGGCCACGGAGAATCTTTTGGAATTGCACCTTCTTTAGAAGAGGAAAGGCTAAAATATTCTTTACAAATTGAAACGAGAACGCCTTATACGGTCTAGCTAAATCTTAGTGCTTTAATATATTTTACTTGTGTGATTTTTTATATACCTATTTTCAAATTCAACCGACTGCGCGCCGAATTACTTTTCCGGTTATAACACAGCTATAAGTTGAACATGAACAGGTAATATCACATTTTATTAAATTAGAAACAAATTAATAATTGATGATGCTAACTTGCATCTTGATGTTAGACCCCTTTTCCCCCCTGAAAAAACTTTAAAGAATTTATTGAATTTGAATAAGGCGTTCTCGTTTCAATTTGTATGTTATACATTATCGGTCGAATATCTCTCTAATTTTAAAATATTCTTGTTTCGTGTCAGTATCTGTATCTTTTTGTTTACCTCTCACATTTAGCCTAATAGGTTTAGTTGTAAGGAAAAGTAAACGCAAAGAATGTGTACTGGAATAGTAATTCGAGCGGTTGGTCCTATAAAAATTTGTAAGAACAATTGACGCAAGAAGAGGACAACGGCGGAGGAGCGGCAAAGCCGGCGGCGGAGTGCGCCAGATCACATTCAAAGTCACGCATTATTTGTTACCGAATACTTTTGAAAATCTTGATTTGTTTGCTAAGATCTATCATTGCAGAGATGCGCCTGTGGAGAAGCGGTCGCCAGGGAGATCTCGCGTCCTGTAGCATGCGGGGCCGACCATATGAGAATCCATTCGAAGAACATAAGAAGAGGAAAACTACATCGAGGCCAGCTTGACGAATTAACTCTTGAAGTGACATATGGATTCCGAGCTCCATTGTAAGAACAGCCGAATAGGCATCGAATTCCGAAATCGACAGACAAGTAGATCAGCGCTATCGAGAGGAATCAAAAAATACATAATAATGGCAACTATAAAAGTCACGTCACGCGATACCTCCACTGATTACGCGAGGAATGCGCAGAAAATTAGCGCGGAATGCAATAGAGCAGGGTGAACTGCGGCTGCCGATCATTGTTCGGTGAGCTGGTAAGAGAGATAGCGGCTCCAGGAGAGATTTAACCAGCTCAAGAGGGCTTCTGATTTTAACCTGCTGTTCCAGTGATCCAGTAGTTCGGTAACCGTCCAAGATTTGATGAAGGTAGTCCTTTAAGGTTGTGATGTAGTTCACGTAAAAGATACCGAAACTTCTTAACGTTACCAGGATTTTTGCGAAAGCAGATCAATTCGGGAGAGCTCAGTTACCGAGACACCTACTTCCGGGACGAGCCTTTCACGGAGGAATCGATCACCGGCAGTCGCCTAATGTGTAATTTCCTAACGTTTTTTCATGTCATCAAAGTATATTGAGGTGAGTATCGTGCGCGGAATTTGCGTGACCCGGTCTCTGCGATAATCGTTACCGCCGCAAAATTTCCACCAAAGGTAGTCAAATACCGTAGTGCGATACTATCTTGGCAAATATCTCCAGTCGCATAAAAATTGAGAAATTATTCGTTACCGAAACCGGTTCGCGAGCGCGCGTCTTAGCTGCATACTGAGTGCACTATCAAATTGTCATCGAGATTATTTTTAATAAAATAAAGTTGCCTATTCTGAGATTTTCTTTAGGTTTATTTATTAATTAAATTATAAGCCTTTTCTTAAAATCTTCTTTTAATTAATTTATACCATTAACTCCTATTTTTATATCCAAATTGTAGTAAATATATTTAAGTTTCATCACCAAAAGTTAGCAAGCAATAATAGTTATACTTTGTTGCATATGAAATTTTTTTATCAAAATTGCCGATTTTGCTAATTCAAAAAAAGAGTTCCTAATATGAAATACAAAGGTTTTTTTTATATGAGATGGGTCTTATCCACTTAGACCTTGGAGAGTAGATCCAAATTAGGCTCCAGACTCAAAATCTAGTTGACCAATCAAATATCTCTTTCGATACTCAAAAACTTTTGTACATAACATTTTTCTCCAAAATCTATTTTCTTCGAGATATTTTAAAATCTCGAAAGGTAGTCAAATACCGTAGTGCTAATGCTGAAGGCCATAACTTTCAAACCTCATAATTCGAAAGTCCTCAATGAAAAACTTTATTATAGCATTTTGGAAAGTTCTCGAAGTCCAAAAAGGCAATAATAAATGGGGATTTTTGAGTATCTCATAATACGAGTTACACGCTTTGCGGATTCACGATCACCAAATCTAATATATATATTTAAGGAAATCATCACATTCCGTATTTTTTTATTAATACGATTTTACTATATCACTGCATACAGAATTTATCATCAAATATTTGTTTATTTTATAATAAACAAGGTTTAAAGACTCATCATAATAAATCTTAACATCCAATTTTAATACATTTTTTTTTTAATGACTGCACGCATGATCTAATAATGAATTTTTTACTAAATAGATTTCACCCCAAGAGTAATAAGTTTATTATGGTACCAACCATATATACGTTTATTAATGTAGCAGAAACCTCGCTACCTCATATTAGGAACCTATCCCATAATAGGCGACTCTAGTGCTGCCGGTTATTGTATTTGTCAATGCTGTTAATGTAATTCATGTTATCGATATCGTGTGGTATGCATCACGTCGAAGAAAGTCAAATTGTACCGGATATCATCGTCCCTCGAAAGTTCACACATTGTACGATTAATATTTTCGTCGTAACTAATATTCTCATATATTTGTGTATGTACTATTTTTATAACCTCAGAATTCATATGTTAAAAATATATTATCTTTATTCTCTTTTAATACTGTACATTCATTGCGTTCCTCTCAACTCCACCCGCGCTCACAAAGAACTACGCCCCTCTGCCACACGCTGAGCGAGGAGCAACCGAAATTGTCGTTTAATTTTATCTGTTATCGATTTTGTGAATGGCTCGAGGATTCGCGGCTGACGCTCAATATCAAATATTACGATTCCATGGAAGTCATCTTTTAGTATTACCGTATCATGGAGGCTACCTCGAATAACTACGGTTACCGTTTACTACAATTTCATTGAGCGTACTTTCTCGCGATTGGCGGTCACGTAGAAAAGTATGTTGCACCGTTAATATACTCTCAGCTTCGTGGTGCTGCGCGGCATGAAGAGTAACGAGATCTTTACCCCCACTATCCCCAGACTCACTTCTCTGGTCTGCAGAACGGTACTTGTCACATGAAAACATTGTACTAATAACTGTATTTTACTGTATTCAACGATGTATTTCAAATCATATATTTGTCAATTTCGTATTCAAATTACAATAAAAGTGAATTATAATGAAACTTAATTACTTAATGACATTGAGTTATTTAATTTGATGAATCCTTTAATCAAATTTCTTACAGCACGTTATTACTGCGGGATCGATGCACTTGCATGTGCCGTGGTTTTTATGAACGTGTTTCCTGTTCGATTAATCACTCGCATTCCATTCCAAGTATTCTCATTGTCGAAACAATGATTGAAATTTGATGTAATATTTCTATTTCTGATAATTGTGAACTCGGCTTAGAGTGCAAATTTTTATGTTATGTTTCAATGGGGAAGAGGAGACGATGGAGGACGGCGCGTTTTTATTATCTAGCAGTTAATTTAACACCGTACGTAACACCCCCGCCCTTAAGTGCGGATGGATAGGGAAGCGGATGAGTGATAAACTGGTTCCAGAAGGCCTTGCCGTTATAGACTTCGTAAAACTGGATATCGATGGTATTCTATTGGCACCGACCAATAGAAGGCTTATTCTGATCCTCCGAAAATAATCATAGCTCGGAATACGTCTAGTATTGAGGATACTCTCCTTTACGGTCCTTGCCGAAAGGTCGATGGTGGCTCTTCTTGACCTTTGCATTGATAAAGTAATAGCATCGGAAATCAATTGTTTTTAGGGACCTGTCAGAGTTCTGGGGAATGGTCTGGGTACGGTGTGGGTCAGATATCCTTTGAATTGCGCAGCAAAACTAGCTGAGAAGGATGTGCTGGAATAGGGTAATCTATTAGAGTGGAAATATTAGCAAATAGGCTGATATAATGCTTCCCATGTATAGCGAATGAGCACACAAAACATCGATGCCCAAGTTGAGTATATAGAAGTTGGAGAACTGTGGTAGAAAGGCGTGCTAGGCGCCCAATTTGTAAGGAGAAAAGTAGAGCTTTCAACCGGACAGCAAATCGGACAGCAGAGATTGTCCCCCAGGTTTCTCCGGGCCCATTAATTAATTTTGGGGATAGAAATGGAAGCCACCTAAGCCAAAATAAAGGCAGAAATAGGAAAGCCGAGAAGGTTGCTCTTTCTAACGACGTCTTGCATGAATCGAGCAATGAACATGTCCATGAAATGATCAAGTTACTCCATAAAATGACTAAGTTAATCTGAATAACTCCAGGAGATCTCCTAATAGGACTTTGTGTAAGATAGGAAATTGATATTGCAGTCATATCGGAACAGTCAAATATTCCAGAAAATAGTGACAGATGGCTGCATTCTCTGGAGAATAAACCAATATTTACATTATACTTGGCGAGTAACCTTTTTAAGAAATGATGGATTGTGGAAATCAGAAAAGGTTTTATGGTGGCATAAAAGAGAAACATAATTATCCTGAGTTGTTACGTCTCACCGAATTGTGAAGCTTGGGATTTCCAAAAATACCTCAGTAATCTTGATAACGTCGCTATAAAATACAAGAGATGTGGCGTCCTTGTCGCCGGAGATTTCAATTCAAGAACCAAAATTTAGGACAGAATTGACAATTATCGAGGAAAGTTGCTAATTGGGCCGCTGGCCTAAATCTAATTGGGTCTCCACCTTCCCACCTGCTCTAGGTGGCAGGGATTCTCAACCACAGACCTCACATGGTGCTTTAATCCCTGGTAAAAAGAGTTGATAGAAAATGATTGAGAACGGTAGAATTTCTATCAATTTGTATCGTTTCCTATAAACTGTATCATGACGCTTTCGGATTAGATATGAATCCTATCATATTTTATTAGGTTCTATAAGATTTATATTTGATAGGAAACTTACGATAGAAATTTTATTTCTATCGGGGGAGGCCATTATAACTGTAAATTATCGTTGAGGATGACCCAAACTCGAAACGTTCGAAAGCTCCTAATGGAAATTGCTTAATAAACACTGAATTTCTTACACGCACCAACAACAGCGTTTGACTCTCATTAGTCCTTGTTTTATTGAATTGAGAAATTTTATCATTCTCTATCATATTCTATTTGTTGTATCTAACCAAAAATCATGAATTGATATTTATCAGTTTCTATTATTTAACGAATAACAATCAATCGTATATTAACAATAAACATTAAATCGTTATCAACCTGAAATTTATTCAATGAGTTTCTTTAGGCGATGTACAATACTAAATCCATAAGATATTCTATCATTATTTAGCAAATTTAAAAACTCATCTGAAAGGACACGAAAAATACGAACGAAATTTCATAGATTTCCATCTGAATTTCCAGAATGGAAAGACATATAGAAATTTATCATAATTTTATTATACAAAAAGAATCGTTACTAATATGATGTTTAAGTAATGAAATTCCATCGGCAAAGTAAGAAACAAAGTTTACAAGGTTCTATCATTTTTTTAAAATTTAATTATTACATTTTTATGTATTTATTATAAAACTTAAGATTATGTGTCGTTATCAATTATATGTCCGGTTATTAATAACTCAGAAACCATTAGACCGTCGATATTAATAAAATAGGAAAATTTTTAGTTTACAAAAATTACTCTGTTTCAAAATCTGTGAAAAATGAAAACACATTTTAATTTATTTGCTTTACATACTGTACATAGTAGTTCGGAAATAAAAATTGTAATAAATGGTCTTAAATTTAATTTACTTATCTTTTAATAATTTTATTTACAAGCAGAATTTTGGGACACCCATAGGCTCTCCTCTTTCGCCGATTATTGCGGATCTAGTTATGCGTGACTTGAAAGAGTGGGTTCTAGAGAATGTAGGTTTTATTTATTCTTTTTACATAAGAGATATATGGATGATGTAGCGATGACCATACCGCATCACTCAGAGAAGTTGATTTTAAGAAATTTTAAAGCTTTTCATCCTAGGTTATAGTTTATATTGGAAGCGGGAGACGATACATTGAATTTCCTTGATGTGACTCTGATAAAAAGACACGAAGATTGATTTCAATTGGACCACAAACCCACATTCTCTGGAAGATATCTAAATTTTTTATCACAACACCCTCTCTTCCGAAAGAGAGGTACAATTATAGACATGGTAGATAAGACATTTTATTGTCATATCCAAAATTCTAACAAGAAAATTTAAGATTGATCATTGACGTTCTTCTTAACAATGATTACTCCATTAATCTTATTTTTAACACCATTATTCACGACTTGATTATCTGTTTAAAAAACAGAAACTAGATAAAATGATTTCTAATAATAAAAGTGTGAACGACAGTTCAAGAAAAACAATAAATAGTTCACCATTCCACATATCCATTCAATTTCACACAAATTTAAAAATATTACAAAAGATTTCGATACAAAAATTTTTTATTTTAGCCTTAATAAATTACGGTCAATCATTAGAACACAAAAAGACAGTCTTTCTAATTTATCTCAAAAAAACGTGATCTATAAGATTTTATGTAAAGATTGTGATGCATCGTACGCAAGACAAACGAGTAGACAAGTAAAAGCTAGAATATCGGAGCATAAGAATGTAACGAACCGCCCTCTCGAACACTCGCCGGATAGCGAAACCGGCGCATCGCGCCAATAAATCATTTCAACCACGCGCATATACGCATGTAGGAATGCATCCGCTCGGTGAATATCTCCCCGCGCACGCGTACGCACCCGTATCGACACGCATCACCAGCATACTCCGCTTAGAGCGACCGATCTCGAGCGGCGGGGAAGCTGGGCTCCGAATCATTCCGAAAGCCCTCCGGACTTCTCTGACGTCTCGAGATCCGGATATAAAAGAGCCGAGATTCCGAGAAACTGGGCTCTCATCATCTCCGACTTCTCGGTTATACAACTCCGCCGACCAGTCGTTCGAAGAAGCTTCCAAAGGCAGTCCTGGGATGAAGCGTATTTCGCCTCTGTTGAGCGTTTTCGGCGACCGCCGCTCGATACCCGTCTTTCCCACCGACGAAGAGCTTAAGTGTGCTTGGACCCTGTCAAGTGTTTCTCGCCACTGCACCGGCTTCCCGAATCTCATATCCCAGGGGTGCCCAACCTTTTTACATCTGTGAGCTACTTTTTTTAGTAGAGCAACTTCGCGATCTACCTATGTATGTGTAAGGTGTAAGAGAAAAAGTATAAAATTAAAATATGATTTAACTATTTATTAAATATATTAATAGGGATAGGTGTTAAAACTATGAACAAATTAATAAGAAAAAAATTAATATAAAAATTTTAAATTTTATAATAGAATTCAAATAAAATAAAAATCAAAATATGAACGTATAATAAAATTTAAAAAAAGTAAAAAATAATGCAAATATTAATGAGATCTTTGACATTGCGTTGACTTAGCAATTTTTTGAAAATTAGGATTATAAGAAGACAAGGATAATCTTAAACATTGATCAAGATGTTCATTAGTTAAAGAATTTCTGATTTTTGATTTTATGATATTCATATCTGAAAATGCTGATTCCGCCAAATATGTAGAACCAAAGCAAGACATCATTTTATGTGTTGTATTTGTTAAAATTGGATATTTATCTTTGGTGTATTTCCAAATACATTCTTTCGATTTCAGATATAAATCATTTTGAATTTGTTATAATTGTATTCTATTCTAATAGTTCTTGCAGTGCTATAATTTTTTAATTTATTTGATTGCGACCAACTAAAATAATGATTTTAAATAGACGTAATTAAAAAAGAAAGAAAGATCTACCAAAAACACGTTGCGATCGACCGGTAGATCGCGATCGACTAGTTGGGCACCCCTGGACTACACCATGTGATGCGAAGGATGTCTTGATGACTGTTTTTTATCAATATTCTCTAAAAATGGCCCAAACTCGGTTCGAACCAATTTAATGAAAGTGGTTTAATAAACACGGAAGATTTACTGACATACACCAACAACCGTGTTGTGACTCTCATTAGCCCCTTTTATTGAATTAATAAAAATTGTACAATTAGTTTATCTGATCCCCGAATTTACTAATATGAATCGTGCATGAACGTTAGAAATTGTATAAGAATTTATATTCCATGAGATTTCTATTACTTCTTACATAAATTTTTATAAAAATTGTACAGTTTGTTAATATACATCCTTTACAGTTTTTATGGTAACAATAGGTATTATGGAATTCAATATATCATATTGAAAAAATTGAAGAAATAGCGAAAAAACAAAAATTCTTCATTTAAGATACAAATATATACATTGTATACATTTTTGAATAGTTTCCTTGAACATTGTGACGCCCGCACGGACTAATATGCACCTAATGACGAGCCAGTCCGACTGCCATTCCAAACGCGCGGCGCGACCGATAGATAGCGCGAATTAACGCTTTCTCGGGAATCACTAAGGAGACCAACAAAACCGGTCAAGCAGCCTTCGCTTACTAAAGTCTTGGCCGTGCACTTCTGTGGATTCTCGATATTACAATCCTGATAACTGGCGCGTCGTCAAGCGCGTATCACTATTTGTGCAGGCAGCATAAATAGTTTCCTCTTCAATAATAGCGAATTCGGTTGGACGCACTAGTGCGCACTGGTGCACATTAAAACTGCCGTATACTAATCGACGTAAGAATATGTATTTAATATAAATATATAAACATATTAAATTGTGAAATCCTCAATCGATATTTTATTATATTATATGATAAAATTTCATTATTCAAGATACTTATATTTTATTTTTAAATGAGGTTAGATCAGAGTATACAGCGGCTTTAATGCGCACCAATGCGCACTAGTGCTGTCCAACCAAATTCGATATATCATTAGAGTATTGAATTCCATAATACTTATCATATACAGTGATGGGAGAAAGTTCCGTAACGGAATATCTTGAAAAATAATGATTATGGAAGAAAATGTTCAATACAAAAGTTTTATAAAGTGGTCTATTATATGGTTATATTGAAATGACCTTCATGTGACCTTGAAGGACACCGTGAAGGTCAACTTTGAAATCTTAAATGGAAACTCCTATTTTCTATTACATATTCTTAAAGCTGGTGTCAAGACGTTTCCGAAACATTGGTTACAAACACTTTTTGCTTGAGATCTTTCTGAGTTACGAACCTTTAAAGTTTAAGTACTGCCGGCGCGTTATCTAAGGTGTACCGCGAGAAGGTGGCACGGTCGGATATCCACCTCTTCGAGATGCTTGATCAAAATGAGTCCTTGTGTGTGTGCGCGCGCGCGCGCGCGTCTGTGTGTGTGTGTGTGTGTGTGTATGTGAATACAGTCAGAGATAAGGACCCCGAGGTTCGTCAGTCCCCCGGTATTTTACGACTCCAAACCCTCTCTGCTGTGTGTGTGTGTGTGTGTGTGTGTGTGAGTGTACGTGCATGTCAGACCATCCATAAAAAATTAATGGATTAAATGTTCAAATTGTTGTCTGTTTACTGCTTGACAGTATGCCAACCGGATGTAGATACTTTGTAGTACATTTTGTAGCATTTCCTGTCCAATTGAATTTGAAACGTCTAATATTCTTACTCGTAATTCATTAATGGTTGCCAGTTTTGTTTCGTATACTTTGCTCTTCAAATATCCCCAATAAAAATAGTCGAGTGGGGTTAGATCTGGTGATCTCCCCCTCGTGGTAAGCCACCTTGTCGTGGTGAGGGGGCTCTTCCCTCTCCAAGTCGCCCTGGACTCTACCTCGAGC
>QKQZ01017853.1:0-19893 GCA_003595255.1 Solenopsis fugax | reverse complement strand
TCAGAGATATAGACAATTCTTTAGACGCGAATAGCTTCAACAATTTCGAGAGGTTCCCGTCCACCGCTTCGAATTCTCCGACGAATGATCCAATAGAACAGCAATTCNAAAATATGGAGTCTATCTTCTCATGAGTTCAGAGATATAGACAATTCTTTAGACGCGAATAGCTTCAACAATTTCGAGAGGTTCCCGTCCACCGCTTCGAATTCTCCGACGAATGATCCAATAGAACAGCAATTCTTTACGTGCGACTTATGTGGCAGTAAATACAAGTTATTAAGCAGTTTACGTCGTCATCAATTGCAGTGCGGCAACAAGAAACCAAAATTCAGTTGTAATATCTGCACAAAGAAGTTCTACAGGCGACACAGATTTCACGAACACTTGGTCAATCACAACCGACATACAGCCGCTTTGGATCGTTCGACGAATAATTCAAACAAACGAAAGATTTTTACATGCGATTCATGTGGTAACAAATATGCATGGAAACGTGGTTTACGTCGTCATCAATTGCAGTGCGGCAACAAGGAACCAAAATTCAGTTGCTATTTCTGCGCAAAGAAGTTCTTTCGACGAGACAAACTTTCTAAACATCTGGACTATCACAAGAAATTGATCGCCTTGAATAAAAAAAATTAGGAGTGTTTTACGTGCGACTTATGTGGCAGTAAATTCACGTGGCGAGGTTTAAATCGTCATCATTTGCATTATAATAACAACAAATCGAAATTGAATTGCTCTTTCTGTGCAAAAAAATTCTGTAAACGGGACGAACTTCAGAAACACCTCCTTATGTGTCGCAACAATTTAGTTTCCGAAAGGTCTACAAGAATGTCAACTAGCAAAAAACTTAACGCTAAAAACGCTTAATGTCCATGTTTTGTCAAAGCCGAAAAAAGTAGGTCTTTTTAAATTTATAACATGTAAACTTGATGCCATGTAATCATTTATCATACATGCGTGCGTATATATTATCTGCTGACTCTCTAAAGCGTAGACTTGGCGCGAGTCGCGACCGCGCCTCTTGATATTATACATTATATATTTTAATATGACTTGGAGATTAATTATTGTGAAAACTGTGAAATATTTTTCAACAAAACAATAGAAATACTGAAATGTATCGACAAACTTTGTTAATTTCATATAACTCTTATGATTTAAAAAGAGATACGTTTAAATGAACCTTTTCTTATATAGAGATCAACGAATTTTTTGCAAATTCTATGTCATTAAATTTTACAGTTAAATTAATAATAGGTTTACGTATAGGTCAGTATTTAGATTTACAAATTCGATAAAATTTTTTTCGCACTTGTCTGTGATTTGTTAATCTTCTAACATAATTCATAAGATCCTAAAATAGCAATTTTTGTATGAAGTGGCCTAATTACAAAGTACAGAATAAAAAATGAAATTATTTCAGAATAATCAGATTGATTCGTTTAGAAACAAACGCTAAATTCAATTTAAAGCTAATAAAACTCTAAGTCACGGATGTACATGAGATAATTTTTGTTATTGTTATTACTTCTAATTGTTTTTTTCCCCAAATTTGATTCTCCTTGTATGCAACAAATCTCCTCATTAGTTGTCTAAATTGCTTCTTATTTCGATTTTAATTGAAAATTTTTCAGTCTTAATGAGCCTTGATGAACAAATTTATTAAAATAAATTCCAACATAAATTAATTCACTTATCGTGTAATGACTATAATCAGTGTAAAACTTTTTTTATCTATAATAATTTCAAAGCTTTTTTCAGAGAACATCATGTATATAATTTTCATTTTCACGAAACAAATGCCATCTACTAATTTTTTCATTCACATTTTTCTGTGCAGGTCCTAAGGTGAGCAAAATATGGAGTCTATCTTCTCATGAGTTCAGAGATATAGACAATTCTTTAGACGCGAATAGCTTCAACAATTTCGAGAGGTTCCCGTCCATCACTTCGAATTGTCCGACGAATGATCCAAAAAAACAGCAGTCTTTTACATGCGACTTATGTGATAATAAATATACGTTGCGAAATAATTTAATTCGTCATCAAATGCGTTGCGGCAAGGAACCAAAATTTAATTGCAGTTTCTGCGCAAAGAAGTTCTACGACCAAAACAGTCTTAATCGACATCTGATTTGTCACAACGTAGATCCAAGCAAACGGAAGTTTTTTATGTGCAGCTTATGTGGCAAACAATATGCATGGAAACGTAGTTTAAATTTTCATAATTTGCAATGCAAATAGAAAAACCAAAATTGAAATGTAAGAAATGTTCTTTCTGTAAATTGGACGAATGTCAAATAAACTTTGTTAATTTCATATAACTCATGATTTAAAAAGAGATATGTTTAAATGAATGTGTTTTCTTATATTCCGATCAAAGAATTTTGTAGTCCTACATCAAAAAATTTTACAGTAAAATTAATAACAGATTTACTATTTAGGCTTAAAATAGATCAATATTTGGATTTACAAATTCGATAAAATATTTTTTTATTTCGCACTTATATGTGATTTGTTAGTCTCCTAATGTACATAATGTCCTAAAAAAAATATTTTTTTGTAAAATGATGTAATCATCAAAGTACAGAATAAAAAAATGAAATTAATTCCGAATGATCAGATTGTTTCGTTTATAAATAAACCCTAAAATAAAAACCTAAGGCACGGATGTACATATGGTGATAATCTTTGTTGTTTTTATTACTTCCACTATTTTTTTCCCAAACTTGATTTTCCATGCATGCAATAAACTCCTCATTAGTTGCCTAATATCATTTCAGCTTTGATTGAGAATCTTTTCCATCTTAATGAGCCTTAATAAACAAATTTATTAAAATGAATTCTAACATAAATTAATTCACTTATCGTCTAATGACTATAATCAGTGTAAAACTTTTTTTATCTAATTTCAAAGCTTTTTTCAGAGAACATCATGTATATAATTTACATTTTCACGAAACAAATGCCATCTACTAATTCTTTCATTCACATTTCTATGTGCAGGTCCTAAGGTTGACAAAGTATGGAGTCTATCTTCTCATGAGTTCAAAGATACGGACAATCCTTTAGACGCGAGTAGCTTCGATGGTTCCGTGATGTTTCCAACGACTGCTTCGGATCGTCCGACGAATGATCCAAAAGAACCACAATTATTTACGTGCGACCTATGTGACAATAAGTACACGTTGTTAAGAAGTTTAGAACGTCATATATTGCAATGCATCAACAAAAAACCAAGATTCTGTTGTAATATCTGCGCAAAGAAGTTCCACGTGCAACGCATATTTCTCGAACACATGATGACGTGTCACGATATATCTTTGACCGCTTTGGATAAACCAAACAAAAAACGAAAGATTTTCACGTGCGACTTGTGTGGCAAAAGTTATCTACGGGAACGTCGTTTAATTGACCATAAATTAAAATGTAGCAATGAACCAAAATTCAATTGTAATTTCTGCCCAATGAAGTTCTACACTAAACATAGAGTTAATCAACACATGATCTGTCACAGTGGAATTCCTGCAAACAAACGGAAGTTTTTTACGTGTGACAAATGTGGCAAAAATTATGCATGGAAACGTGGTTTAAATCGTCATAAAATGAAATATCATAACAGGAACCAAAATTGAAATGCTCTTTCTGTGCAAAGAAGTTCTGTAGACGGTCCTGACTTAAGGAATACACGCGTTTGAGTGTACTTTAATCTATTTTCCGAATGCTAAAGTTTAACGAGACCTATTTCAAAATCCACGATTTTTGTATCGAAACGTATTTATTAGGAAAAGATTAAATTATAGCCGAATCGCTTAAAACATGGGCTAATCTGAGTTGCGAATTTAATATATTGGATGTTTATGAAGTCGTTTCCATTCCCTATATTTTGAAAATGATTCATAATTATGAAAAACCGCGAAATACACCGGATTATCTCTCGGGATTACTCTATTTCTTCAACCTTCTTAAACAAGTAGCTTCATAAATATATGAATGAATATATAATTATATATAATTATATAATTATATGTAATTATATATACGGATATATTTGATATATAAATTATATGAAAAATTTTTCAGCAGAATGACAGAAATACACCAAATCCGAAAAACTTCGTTAAATATGTATCGACAAGCTTTGTTAAATATGTATGACTCAATATTTTAGTAAATACTAATGAAATATTTGAATAGTTTCTATTTTATAAATCTTATATAAATATTATGAGCTGTCTTGATGATTAAGAAAGTGGCAGCTGTAAATGAATTTATCTTCTAATATTGAGATCAGCAAATTTTGCAATGTCTATGCTAATAAATTTTATAATTGAATTAGCATGTATCAAATCAATAGATTAGAGTTTATATATGTATTGATTTGTATTTAGATTTACAGACGATAAAGTGTTTTTTTTTATTTCGTTTAATTTTCTAATCTTCTATCGTTCATAGTTTTTTAAGTTCTAAATAAAACATTTTTTAGTTATTGTTATTGTAAAACCTTGAAATTTAGTGTGGAATAAATGAATAAAATTAATTTAGAATAATTAGATTAATTCATTTGTAAACAAACTCTAAATTAAATTTAAGCCAATACAAGCCTAAAGCACAAATGTACGTGCGATAAGATGATGATCTTTTTCTTACTTTGTTGTATATTACAAACATTTTATGTATTTTTCACATTTATTTCCCTGCACGCAACAGATTCCTCTCTGAATGTACATCGTTTCGACTTTGATTGAAAACCTTTCACTTGATCCTTAGTGAACTAATTCATTAAAGTGGTTTTCATATAATTTAATTCATTTATTATATAATGACTGTAGCCAGTATAAAATTTTTTCATCTAAATCCACGTCTGTGCTTTTTCCTTTCATCCGAAAACACCTTGTATGTAATGAGCAATATCATGAAACTAATACGATTTGCCTGCCGATTTTTTTCACTTACATCAGTTTTATGTGCAGGTCTCAAGTTGTACGAGGTATGGAGCATGTCTTCTCATGAGTTCAGAGATACAGAGAACTCTTTAAACGCGAGAAGCTTCGACTCCATGATGTTTCCGATGAACGACCCAAACGAACGCCAAGTTTTTAGATGCGAATTATGTGGCAACGAATACTCGTGGTTAAGCAGTTTACGTCGTCATCTATTACAGTGTGGTAATAAGGAAGCAAAGATCAGTTGCAATTTCTGCACAAAGAAGTTTTACAGGCGGGACAGACTTAAGGAACACTTGTTTGTGTATCACTCTAACTTGCCTCCTGAATACGAAAAGCCTACGAAAGTGTTATCTTGGAAAAAATAAAGCTGTAGCCCAATTATTAAAAACACTTAGTGTACATGCGATACAAATTTAATATTTAGTCATGTAATTCATATTAAAATCCTGCCTTTTCAAAAGATGATTTGTGCATCTACATCCTCTTGATGTGATAACGTCTGTATAAACTTGATACGGTATAATTTAAATATGCAATAATATAAGTTGCATAATTAATTATCATTTGTATGTATATACTTCGATGTAATTTAGAGATAAAGTTTTGCGAAAACTGTGAAATATTTTACAGCAAAAAATGACAAATATACGCAGCACAAATTTTATTTATGTATATTTGCATTGATATTATAACTACTGATTAAGGAAAGGCTACTTGGATTAAATTTACTTTTTTCTAACAAGAATTATGAACTTTATGACCGTATGCGATAAATTTTGCAGTGTAATTAATATTAAATTCAACATTTACACTACGTAGATTAGTTTTTGGATTTATGAAGTTATTTGTTACATATTGTTTATTTCAAACTTGTACGTAATGCATTAATCTTCTATAGGTATATATTTTTCTTATATTTTTTCAGTTGAGTATTAGGTGATTTATTGTGATTGTGATATTGCATATTGGTATTTTTCTGTTACAGGTATGCCTTTACTTACGATGAGGTTACGTTCCGAGACTTCAGTCGAAAGTCGAATTGAACGTAAGTCGAATAGTAATATATAGCGTTAAATGCGCCATATATTTTGTTTATATAAAATAATACCAATAATATGTCAATTTAAACGATAATATACATATACATATATATAACGCAGTAACATATATATATTATGCTTTAAACTTTAAATTATTTTGCATAAATAGAATAATATATAAATGTTTTATTTATAAAATATGTTTTCAATAATTTATCAGTTTAAGCAATATGTATATATAGTGGCATCATATATATGTATGGTATATGTACATATTATTCATACAAAATGAATTTATTACTAAATTTTTATTACTATATAAGAATGATTATAGACTTTTATATAAAAATGATAAAATAAAACAATTTTTTCTTCTTTTTTTTTAATTATATAAAAGTAATATTTAGCTTAAATGTAAATGAACTTCAATAAATAACTAAAAAAAACAAAAAAACAAAATTATCGCGATTGCGCATGTTAATCGTTAGTCCGAAAATTCGTAAATTGAAGCAGTCGTAAGTAGAGGGATATCTGTAGGTACGATACATTGTTTTTGTATAATCAACTGTATGACTGAAGAGCGTAAATCTTGTCATTTGTATTCATGTTATTTGTAATATAGTATAATAAAATTTTGTTTTTTCATTTCTTAAACGTATTTCTTTCGAGATTTTTATATATATGCTAGTTTATAATGCGATTCTTCTCTATATAGAATCTTTTCTTTCTTAACCCACGAGCACACAATCTTTTGCATTACATATGACAATACTCGATATAGGATATCCAATATCAAATTCGTATTGGATATTTATATATCACATGTCAAACAAAAAATCTTATTCGAAAATTTATCCGACGGTAACATATAAAAGCAGCAATTATTTTTCATAATAATTTAAAATTAGTTCTTCCAACACGAAGGTGCATAAAATCGCATGCTTTCGATGTTGTTGCAGTCGAGAAACGCAAATCAAGGAACAGTTTAATAATCATCGGTCTTTCTTTTCAGGCCCTTCCATGAAATCCTGGTCTTGCTACCGATGCAGCAAACGATACGTATGGCGGGACTCTTTGGCGAAACACCTGCGGGTAGAATGCGGGAAAGACCCTACTTTTGAATGTCCGATCTGCGGAAGGAAATTCAAACACAAACACCGATGGCAATCGCATGCTAGATTGATTCATCATATTTACGTATGACCGAGTTACGAACTAATCAATAAATTGTAAAGCGATAGATACGCGCCAACAAAGGATGACGTTCCTGATCTTTTCTCGTGCGATGTTAATGCGAGAACGATTGTGTTCTTTAATACAGTCACTTGCAATCTTTTCTTTTTATTTATAATTATTTTTCATAAAGTTTTCATAAAATATTGTAGTACAAAATATTTTTATCATAAAATATAAAAGGTGTTCCACAGATAACACAATTTAATAGCGTATTTTGGAGGTTACTTAGAATTAAAACTCTTAATACGCGAATACCATCCGGAAAGAAATTTTTTATATATAATTATATATGATTACATGTATAATTATATGTATATATAAATTTATATGTATATATAAATTTTTTTCCCGAGCAATTTTTATTGTTCAGCTATTATTGTGACAGATTACTATATAAAGAAAAGAAGTCGAAATATTCAGAAACAAATATTACTTGTAACATTTTGATCAATTTTTATTTTTTTTTAAATTGTTATAAAATTAATCGTTATAAAAGACTGCGATGACGTTATGATAAATACAAATTTCTGAAATATATCTTATTTTCCTTATTAATCTTATTTTTTATTAGTAAAAATAAATAAATCTCATTTATTTATTAGGAATAAAATTTTATTTCAATAAAGATTTAAATGAAGATTTAAATAAAGATTTCAGTGAAATTTGTATGTCACAAATAAATTTTTAAGTCTTTTTTTCTCAATGTAGTAAAATTTAGATTGTTACACACGCAAATTGTTTAATATTACAAAAAAACTTTTTTATTCCTCTTTTTTTATATCTTTTAAATTCAACAAGCATATGATATAATTATTTCTCCCATTTTTTCAATTATTGAAATTTTGTACTTTGAATCATAAATGATAAGATAATTGAAGCTAACTATTCGTATTTAGCTATTTTATTTCAACGTTCTTTTTAAGTTATATCGATAAATATGGGTGAGTTACGAAAATTAGAATAAAAAATTGGCATTATAAATACATGGAATTATTAATCATCATTTTTTTATAAAATAGATTATGTTATATGATCTTGAAATATTTTTTATTATTACTTACAATGTATGCATATTCGACAAATATAAATATATAATTCGATTTATATCATTTATATCATACAAAATAGGGAATAACAAATCGATATGCACGTAAACATAGTTATTAATTTTTATTTGGTTATAAATGAAAAATATTGAAAAAAATGATTTAATATTTTTTAATTAACTTTCTCCATTGTAATTAATCTCCAAAATAATTTAAGTAATATTAAATATTAATCGGGAGTTGAATATTCTACACATTCTGTGTTTATTTGATAACAAAGTTGTAATTCATAAAGCGAACAAAGAACGTAGCCCAATGTAAATAAAATATTTCGAAAATATTTTGTATGTACCAACATTTTTTTTTTTTTACCTTATCCTACTGCTGATTTCTATGATATCAAGATAATACACCCGATTGGCAATTATATACGTGTTATAAGATTGAATTTATTATCAAATTATGTTCTCTTTCTTTAAAAGCTTATTTTAGACAATCGATAAAATTCATGTCAAAATTCAAAATAGGATTCTACTTATAATTTTGTCATGCACTATGAAAAAATGTAAAAAATATACAAGATACGTATTTAAATATATACATAAAAATACATAGCATACAAATAAAATTGTATACTGAAATCTAATGTGAATGACAGATTATTTAAAATAGACTTTGTTTATGATATATCAGCATTCTATGTAGAATTTCCTCTATAGAAATGCATTTTAGAAACATTTCTGAAATTATTTCAATATCCTATCCTATTTATAATATTCTTCGTTCAAACTTTTACTATAATCAATAATTAACATATAATAATTATGCTAAAATTTCTAGTTTTCTTTATTGACCACGAGTATTGCGCTTGTCATTAGAAGGTTTTACTAATCGAAAGTTATTATCACTTTCAGGAAACAACAACAGAAATTCAAACTTCGAACAACAAAGTCTGGTGATTTGCCCGAATTGCAACAGAGTTTGCAGTTATATTCATCTGATAACCAGAGAATGCCTAATGGAACGCAAATTTGTCTGTCCAAAATGCAATAGAGGCTTCAGACGGAAATATGACATGCAAAGGCATATAAATGCTTTGCATTAATTCGACAAATTAAACTAACTCATTACCGATTAAAAATTTTGAATCGGATTTCAATTTTTATTAAATCGAATATTATATTTTTATTTTTATTATGTAAAGAAATAAATATTTGTTTACTTTATACCTAATGAAATAAACTTCTTACAATCCAAAAATTTGTTTGATTGATAGTTACATTTTTCTCTCAGACGTAATGAAAATGTATACATATCTTGTAGACTATATCTAATGGTGTAGTTAATAAATATAAAACAATATGCATACTCTGTGTATATATTTATACAGCACATTATTTCAAAAAGTTATTAAAAGAATCACTTAAAATATGAGTATATTGCATCTATCAGTTTGATAAAAAAACATTTACATTTTATCTGTATAACATCAAGTTATATTTTGTTATCAATGCAATTCATTTGTATATGAATATCGATTAACATTATTATGTGCTTCAGTAAAATTATAAAAAGAAGAACGATCGTTACAGTCTATTTAGACATTGTAGGATAGTTACTGGTCATTAATGTTCGCTGTGTTTTTATAAAAGTTGAATTTCAGTTTTGCAGGTAGCAGACATTTTTACAAGTGTATACTCTCTACGTAATTGTGAGAAATATGTTACATATTAATTTTTTAACTTTATTGTAACTTGAAGGTCTTAAATGTGAATTTCAAATAATATTATTGAATTTAATGTGTGTTGTAACGTCTGTATGAATTAGGCAAGTAAAGTCATGTTGTATGTGGGCTGACGTTGTGGAATATGGTCATCCGTCAAGTGCATCACGAGCGTCGCATGCATCGCAACTGTCGTAGTGTAATTATTTTAAAAAGTTTTAAGTTTTATTAAAAAAAATGTAAGCCAAAAAAATTATTAAAAAGGTTTTTTTTAATAAAATATATTTTATGAAATGTTCGTAAAACTTAGTTTTGTGGCATCTATTTGTATGTAAAATCTACGAAAGTTCATTAATTAATTAATTTTTTTTAAATAAAAGTGCACATCTTGATAAAGTTTCTAAAATAAATAAAATTAAAAATTTTAATTATTTTTTATTTGTTTAATTTTTGTGACAGGCAATTATTAATCAATCACAATATTTCTTATTTTATAGTGATTTTATCTCCCACACTTTTCTGTTATACTTTTCAGTCCCAAGACTATTTGTAAAGAACATAGAGGAGCTAACGTATGCTAAAAAGAAGCCATTTACAGAAGAAGAAGAAGAAGAAGAAAAAGAAATCTACAAGTGCCCGGGATGCACCAAAAGATATATTCTGGAAGCATCCTTACGAAGACATCAGAGATTAGAGTGCGGCGTCAAACCTAAATACGAATGCCTAGCATGTGGCGAGAGATTCATGTATGATTTTCTGTTAACGCATCACTTTTGCAAGAAAAAGAGGAATCTTTTTCAAGCAGTGAAAAAGAAGTTTTAGACGAATCAAATCTTTCAATAATACGATTACATTATAGTTCACGAAAAGGATGAAATGTTTTTTCTGTTTATACAAAAGCTATTTAACGTTTGTCCAAACAGAATTGTATTGGCAAACTGTGTGTTAATTAATGCCACATTGATCATTTATTTTACTTTTTATGTTATAAACATATTATTATATTATTATGAAAATTATTAATTGATCATTAACGGTCAAATCAATTTTGACAGCATTATTTATTTAAAAATTGCATGATTTAACAAAATTCGAATTTATTCTATGTATATGTCATCATTCTACTATGTGTCGTTAAATCATGGAATAACGGATTGAAAGCAAAAACAGATTTATTTTAAAACTGATGTTTTATCATAATCCGTTGAAAAATCGTACTACTAGAATTAGTATAATACTAAGTAATTTGCTGTCATGCAGTATCAGTACAAACTAATATAATGAAATATAATGTATCGTGTAAATATTACACAATTACATATTTCTGGAAGAATTTTAAGTTTTTGTTTTTTAAGATTTTTCGTTTATATATTGTTAATGAAAATTATTTCTTATCACATTGTATAAAAAGCAGTTAAGAGTTATGCTGAAGTTGTTATACTATAATACAATGTACCTAATTCATTTGAGCATCTTATTTTACATAAGAATAGATTTTTACAATAAATATAAGTTTTGTTTGTTATGTACGATAAATCGATATCATATATTTCTTTACGCAATTTTGGATCTTTATTTTCGACACATATATATTAGATAATGTTTACTAGTCTTATTATTATAAGAATTAAATTAAGAATTAAATAATGAACGTGGACCGTTTAAGGTAAACTTTTTTTAAATAAATATGTACAATTATTTTAGAAAGTGTAAAACTTTAAGACAGATCTCAAGAAAGCGTTTGTAGTTGCATTACACATAACATCTTTATATAAATCTTTAAGCGATATACGAACACTATTTTGAAATAATATAATAAACTATTAAAAACACTGATATTTCTTGTTGTATAAAAGTTAAAATAGAATTTATAATATCAAGTTAAATATATATTTATATTAATAAATTGCTCAAAGAGTTATTTGCCGATAATGTAATAAAATTTTACACGTTAATTATATTTATTTAATTATTTATATCCTTGATGTCTACTTAAAATAATATCTAAAAATTTGAATAACAAATGACAATGTCTATTTTGCATAAAAATCCGCAACAGCATGTCTCATTCTTTTATTTCTCTTTATCTCATTTTCTTTTCCGCTCTTTTTTCATAATTTATGTCTTCTGCATTACCGCACTTCAAATGATTATTTTGTTGTAGCTTATATATATAAATTAAATTTTAGTAATACTTTGATCAAAACTTTTGATTTTCTGGTTGAAAGTAAAAATCCTAATTGCACGAAGTTAATCACTGCAATGCTTACCAGACACTGGCTGACAATGAATAAAGTGACCTGATGCATTAATCACTTATTAAACGCTCATAATTAATTAATTGCTGATAATAATCCGTAATTTTTAAATTTTAAAATTTTATAAAATTTTATTTTATTTTTTTTCGATTTTGAAAGTAGTTATAATCTTATCTTTTATCAATTTTATTTTCTTTAATGATAAAACAAAATTTCCGTAATTGTATGTGGATTACTCTCCGCAAATTGTATTCTATTGAATTATTTATATAAATGCTATTGTTGAAATCATTTTTAACTATTAGGTAGAGAGAAATTTATGACCGAGACTATGTATAATCCTTATATCTTTAATTGACTTTACTGGAAATCCATTAAAGATGAAGAAAATCGTAGATCGGTCAGTTTGTTCATCTCTTTAAAGTTATTTTGCTCAATCTCTATTTCCGGTTCAGGGGAGCATTGCGATTACGACATAGCGTCAAACAAATTGCAAACCAATTATCTAACCACATTATCCTCTCATTGCAGGTTTACTGGCGCAGATGCTAATGCAGGACGATAGCGAATGGAACCAACATGGGTCGAGTGGATCATCGTACAAGATGCCGAGAAATATCCGAAAGAAGAGCGTGGGTGATGCTAAGTACGAGTGCAACAGATGCGGAAAAACGTATAAGGCCACGACATCCTTAAGCCGACATAAGCGACTTGAGTGCGGCGTGATGCCGTGCGAAGTATGCCCTATCTGTGGCCGCAGATTCAAGCACAGATTCGTCCTAAACGCTCATATCGTCGGTTGCGAGAGGAGAATGAATCAGACGACACAGAAGAAGGATTACGACTAAGATGGCATTAATCAGTAAAGAACATCGAGAGCGATCGATTATACTTAGAAATCACGATCGATCAAATTATATAAAGCAGGAAGTGGTTGAAATATTTTTGATCGAAGCGATGTACTTTCAAAATATTTGTAACTAAAAATACAAGAAATTTCGTGCATCTAGAATAGATATTTATTTGCATACTAATGATGTAAAATAAACGTTATATCCGTGATATCCCAAGATAATTGGTTACAAATGTTATTCTAACTTATAAGAGTAAAACAATAATTTTAAAAAATATGAATTTAGATTTCAACAACCGAATTGAAATTACTAAAAATGCGAGAAGAGGTACTCCCTAAATTTTTACAAACGTGTAATATTTTCGGTATTATTTTACTGTTGTGTATTTTTACCTCTGTACATGTAAAAATATATATTTTTTTTCTTAGTCTAAATAAGAAAAAAAACATATATTTTATTAAGATTGGGAAACAACTCGTTACTTGTAACGAAGTTACAGTTAGAGTTACTTTTTTCAATAATTATAATATAATTTCGTTCCTTAACTCCGTTTCTAAAGCCTATTCGTTAGCATATCTTTGCGACACCGCGATTGTTCAGATAACAGTAAAATATAATTTGATAAAACATGTATAAAATTTTTAGCGCCCAGCAAATTGTATCCTTCAGATAATTTAATGCTTTTATTCGAATTTTTAGTTAGTAATTTTTAATTTATTAAAAATTTGTTTACATTTTGTTAAAATAGCAGCTTTAAATGTAAGATATCCTTTGAAATACCGAAGTATGCATCAGACCGATTTTCTTTAAACTTAATATTTAAGAGTTTTTTAAGTTGTTGATTACGAATTTAAAGTCAAATTTTAGAAATTCAAAATGATCTGATATGGCGGGTCAAAAAGTGAAAAATTATTACAAGTTTTGTCAAAACCACTACGTAAAGATTTTTTAAATGGTAGAGGTTTTTTCAGTTTTTTGGAACAGGTGTCCCGAAAAACTGCGTAGTATTTTTCACAAAAATTATAACAATTCTTTATTTTTTGGTGCGCCATATTAGATCCATCATTTTGAATTTTCAAAATCTGATTTTAAATTCGTAATTAGCGATCCGAAGAACCTCTAGTTGATTTTCACAAAAATTATAACAATTTTTTCACTATTTGGTCCATCATATTAGTTATTTTGAATTTTCAAATTCTGACTTAAATTCAGCGACTTAAAAGTTTTAAAATGCTAAGCTTCAAGAAAATCGGTTTGATACATTCAGTTCTTCAAAAGGTTAATGAAAATAATTAAGAATGAATATACGGATTTACATGCATGAATGTAAAAGGAATAAATAATCATTTTACAAGAAACGTTTCCCGATAAAAAATTTTTTATATAAAAATTTATTATATATTTATATAAATATTATTATATATTTATATAAATTAATATAATTTTTAATATAAATTATAATACATAAATTATGTATTTATATATGTTTTTATATGAAAAATTTTTTATTAGGTTGTTACATAAGTACATTTCATTAAATTATGATGGAGGCATCACAACCATTATGTATTTAATCCTTTATTACTTGTGCAGTTTAGTCATAAAAATAGTCATATAAAATATATAGTCAACTGTTAATCCAAGCCAAACGAATATTGTTATTTTGACACAGACGATATCGTCCATGCTTTTTACTCCATGAATGAATGAATACTACAAATACATATATACTTCCTATTTTTTATGATATGTAATAAAATTCTGTAATGACTCGATACATTAAAGCGTAACCTCTATGTATCATATTGAGAATATAAAATTGTTAAAACATATGCTCATTTATATTTTAATCCATCATAGTCATTTTTTACAAAATTCACTAGTACAATGATTTTATGATTGACATAAAAATTTTAATCAAAAAGCTATAAACAAAATAACAATAATCCTGCATCTGTTAAATTGTACAATTATTAATAATAATTACAATTTTTTAATTTTAATTAATTGTTTGATGATAAATAAATGATTATTAATATGAAATTTAATTAATCTTTACGAAATATTTTATTTTTTAGTTTAATATAAAAAAGGAACTATTATGTCTTCAAATATCTATGCGTGTGTAATTATGTAAATGCATAGTGTAGACTTAACACTACTCTGTATTATACAATGTAGCGTCTTCATTTTTCTTTCATTTATTTTAATACATCTCAATTAATAAATTAAGAACACATAATTCATCTGATCAAACTGCAATAATTTACAAAATGTATTATAATAATATACAAAATGTAAACCGGATTTTTTTAAATTCCTCTTCGTGAAAACGACACTTGTTAATAAAATTCTAATATAAAATTCAGAAATTGTAAGAATGACTTAACAATCTCTGATTTTCGTCACAGAAAAAATAAATTATTAGAAGATTAAATCCATAAAAAATATAAAAATATTAATTGCAATGCATTCAACTGAGTATTAATTGATTTCATTTAATCGATTTATTTACTGAATTTCTTGTTAATTTCACTTAATATTCACTTAATATTTTGTGTGATTATACTGATTATATTGATATGTCATCAATTTTGCGAGAATAACAAAATTTTTTTCGTATTCCAGACGGCGCCCTGAAGCACGAATTTAACCTGAACGCTGAACAATATTTCGTAAATCGTGGTCAAATGCCGATGCCGCCGAAATATATGTGCGGTGAGTGCGGCAAAGGATATAAATGGATGGATAATCTACGCCGGCATCAAAGACTGGAGTGCGGCAAGCTACCTCAGTGGCATTGCGAAATTTGCAAGAAAATGTTCTATCGGCGATATGAATTAACTAAGCATTTAAACTTTAAACATTTTTCAATGTAATCAGTTCTACGATGATGTTCTTTCATATAAAATACATATTTGATTTTTTATCTTGCCCACCAAGATTATTTCAAAATTATATTTATATTTATATTTATAATAATTTTTGTTTAATATATAATACATAATACTTATATTACAATTATAATTGTAACTATATTTTTTATGTTGTAAATGTATTATATTTTATTTTATATTATAAATATAAATATACTATAAATATTTTCTATTTACGATCTTGATCTGGACTTCAACTCAATTTTCTTTCAGTTAATGTTTTCGTTAAACTAAGTTTCATACTTGGCTTTCATTAAATAGTTACATTAATAATATCGTATATCAGTCATATATCAATATTATTAAACTGATATGCCGATATGAAATGATCATGCAGTGAAATATTATTAATCGTATTCAAACCTCCCATGACAAATGCTTTGTAAAAATTAAATACTAGACATAGATATTAGATTTTTTAAGATTATCTTTTTTTAAGATTATTCTACAAATTTACTTTTTTTTGCATTCATATTGATATGAAGTACATAATGAAAAAATATGTATATGTATATATCTTGTAGTTATGACATGAAAATGAATTAATTTATTTTCTGATTACAAAATACGTTCTGATAAAAAAGCTTTTCCATTACAATTGGTTTACTTTGCTAATTTTCTCTCTTAATTTGTTTCATATTATTATATTATCAGATTGTGCTTATAACAAAACGATATCATATGTTATCAGCAATTATTTAAAAATAAAAGGTATTAAAAAGCGGACATTTATGTAATTTGTCTCTTCATAAATCTATGAATAAAATAACATTGTTTAAAAAAATAATAATTAAACACGTAATTGAATAATGCGTTCCTATTATTTTCCTATTTTTCTCTCATAAACTTTGTACACATTATGTGACATAACACTTATTCTTTCGAGATTCTGCCACTGAGGCCGTCGTATTTTTCCAATTCATAACAGCGTGTTCGCACGCGATTGCTTTTTCCAAATTGCATGTGCTTATAAAATTCTTTCCTTATAATTTCTTTCTTCGCGAATTTTCAGATGATCAAGACGTAAATTTAACGAATGTTTCTTTTTTCTTTTTTTTATAGATGACGATGATGATGAACTGTCCAATTGGTTAATTGAACCGCTCGTAAAGCAGGAGCTCGATGAGGGTTGTTTCGAATTCGTGGCTACCGATTTATATAATCTGTCTCCGGAGCGTAGGAGAAAGCAGATGAAGATCACCCCGCTCGTTTGCGAGGAATGCGGAAAGCATTTCTCGAGGATTGACAGTCTCAGAAGACACGAAAAGCTTTATTGCAAAACGAAAATCAAGCACAGTGTTGATTCGCCAAAAATTGAAAAAAATTAAAGAAATTGCTGTTTCGGCGTAATTACATAAAAAGTGCGTTATTCTCTCATGCGCTTTATTTAATTAAAAAGGCAAGAACATGTGAATCGTACAATCGTATTAACGTTCTATAGATTTCTTTAAGTTCTTCCTATTTCGTGAAAAAGTGCGTGAGACTTTCTCAGGGAGACTTCAAAGAACACCGAATATTACTTATTATTGGAACTAATACACTAATTAATTTTTCAAGACAAGCTGAAAAAAAGCATAAATTGTATTGAGATATCTTTCACTTCTTAGGATTGGAGAAATTATTGTATTGTATATGAGTTAGATTTATATCAAAATGAAGTAGAAAAGTTTAATATAAACTACTTTAGGCCTGTTCAATGAAAGGGTTCCTTAACTCCACACGTAACAACAGAACAGAGCTAGATCACAATTGATGTAGCGCACACATGAATTGATTGGAATTGATTTCACCTTCTGTTCTCTAATATTAGATTTGTTTTCTGTTCCTGAATTTTCTAAACTAGTGTACACTTAAAGTGAAATAAGTATGTTTGAAAGGTAGCAAAAGCATGAAGGGAAGTTCTAGTACAATGTAGTGCAGGAATAGAAAATAAACCTATATTGTTTTTCTATATCTTTCAACGAAACAATGGAGAGGGAAAAGCTCTTAATTAAAATTTTGAACAGGCCTGTTCTATATTCGCTAATTACTATTACTTTAATTTCGTATCAAAGATAAAGCTCCATTATTCGCACTATACTTTTATTATTATTACTTATTTTGCGTTTCGATGCATTTATATTTTTTCATATTTACGTCAAAACTGGTTTATTCGTATCAATGTTATTGTTCCCGAAAGAGATTATAAAAATTCATATTTCTTTTATAACTTTTGAAATTTTTTAACTTTTCATAAACCTCTTTCGATCGATCATTTTCACATGGAGCTTAACTAACTTATTCATAATTATTCACAATTTAATAAAAATAAAAACGAAAGAAATCGTTTTTAATATATTACCGCGCTAAATATATGTATTTTCTTAATGTATTATGTAATTTAAGATAATTAGCTTTAAGTTTTATTTTTAAAATGAATAAAAATAAAATATAAAAGTATACCTTTTGTCCATTAAACTCATTTCTATATTTTTCTTTTCTTTATTCGTAAATTTTGAAAAAAATCTATTTTTTGCTGAACTTTTAAACCCTACTTTTATATAAAGTTGTGTACGAAAAAATATATATAATATAAATATGTCACCATTTATTACTCTTTTAACAAAACCTTCAAAAGAAATATCTTTGTGATTAATCATTGAAGTTTTCGAGAGAACTTTCTTCTCTTTCCTCCTTCATTCTCCTCCCTCCTCTCTATCTCTGTTTCCCTTTTCTTCTTTAGCTCCTCTATCATTCTACTTTCCATTTTATAATTACCAAAATCAGAGGTAATTTAAATTATGCATGCTGCTGGCTTTACGCTGCTCGCTTGCCAGTTGCCCTGCATGTCTTACCACGTATTCTCGAATTTTAACGAACTAACGGTATCTTTACAGACGCGAATGGACAGTGCACCGCGGAGAAGAGCAACGATGAAGAACCGGAAGTCTGCGAGGTACCCTTTCACGGTCAACTTAACTATCTGCTCTGCGATTCGCCAATCCTAAACAGCGTGGAGACAAACGTGGTCCAGAAAAACTCCAAGTCCTGCCAGCAATTCCGTTGCGACGGTTGCGGCAGAGCGTATACGAGAGTTGACAGTTTGAAACGTCATCAACAGAAGTGCGACGAGTTTTTGGCGTCATTCCAGGATCGGCAAGAGACGCTAGAGAGGCTTCAACAGCAGGAATATTATTGTAATCAGTGCGGCAAATCGTATAGAAGGCTAGACACTCTACGTCGGCATCAGCGACAAGTGTGCGGTGACAAAGAGAGCAATAATGCTTCAAAAGTAGATAAGACGAGCTTATAAGAAGAAATCTGGTCGCGATATCGATCAATTTTAGAAAATAGAAAAATAGAACGTTAGTAAGTTGTAATGAGATAAAATAATATGATTTCATGAACAGGACTTTGATTTGCTAAAACTGTCGATAAAAGTGTCAGCTAATTTATTAGTTTAAATGTGCTTTTAAAAGAGTCACAATGATGTAGCATACCACTAATTTTCTCATAATCGAATTATAGCGAATTATTAATTGCGCGATATTGATATCTTGCTTCATTAAGAATGTGAAACAATGAGAGAGAGAGAGAGAGAGAGAGAGAGAGAGAGATTCTATGTGTTTTATTGTATACAATCAATGAAAGATTTTGCTGATAGCTTCATCACATCTATATGAACTTTATTATTTAATGATACCTACGAGATAAGTGTGTATAAGATCCAAAAATATTAATGCGTGTAAATAAATCTCTATTGTTCATGCGCGATTAAAAAAATTTATTATGTATTTATATAAATTTATATATAAATATTATATAAAATGTTTATATATAAATGCTTATATATTTATATTATA
>QKQZ01017848.1:7227-20330 GCA_003595255.1 Solenopsis fugax | reverse complement strand
CTCTTTCCCGCCAACGGAACGCCACGGAGCGGACGCAACGCAGCGAAGCGCTCTCGAAATCACGTTTAATCGGGAATTACGTACAGCCTGCGCAATTAATTCTGTATTCGTTGCGTTTCGGTAATAAGCGCGCGCGTGTGAGTGCTGCGAAGGATTCCGAGAGAAGGAGCAGCAGGGGCTTGGGCAGCGCGACCGGGGAGAGGGGTAAGTAACCTATCATTTACTTGTTATCATTTACTCGCGCGGTATTAACGCACTCGTGTTGCGTGTCTCGTTTTACATCACCGCTGTCCAAAATTTGGGATTTTGAGCTTGCAAGTGAAATGTATCGATGTTCATGCCGACTGCTGTTTACTAACCTTGTCTCGTAGCGCGCGGTCTCAGGGACGACCCTACATTGCAAATCCAGGTGTGTATAAATTTATGTAGTCACTTTTTACGCATTTACTTGCGTGTAATTTTTTTATATGCTTAGACGTGTAATTTAATATTGATACACGTCTAAGCGTTTAACAATTACGAAAATTACACGCATAAATTTAAGAATGTTCTGGCTATACAGTCCGAGCTAAAAGTTAAAACGGCAACAAAATATATTCATTTTTGCTACAAAAGTTATTATAAAATAAAAATTTGTATTTTTTCGAAGAAAACAATGAAAAATTGATGGTTTGTAATAATTTTTGCAACGAAAATGACTATATTTTGTTGCAGATTTTAAGACATAACTTTTAAACCAATTAGTAGATCTAAATCAATTTTTGCAAATATTTATTAGAATTTTATTAGTATATATAAAAATTTTCGTTTATTTTTAAATGTTCCTTCCTTATCAAATTTACAAAAAAAAAACGCAATTTTTGTAAATTTGATGAAGAAGGAGCATTGCGAATTAGATCAAAATTTTTATATACATCTAAAAAATATTTGTGCAAAAATTGATGCAGATCTACTTACTTATTTAAAAGTTATTTATAAGATCAAAAATAAATAAAAAAGTAAATAACTTTTAATCTAATAAAAGAATTGTGTTCAAATTTTATATAGACACACAAACGTAATAATAGAACAATTGTGAAATTTTTACATTCTTGGTAACGTTTTTGAGATACCACCTATACATCCTTAATTTAATGCATAAAAAATGCAAATGCATATAAAGTGACTACACGTTTTATACATTTGAATTTGCAGTGTATAGATCGAAGATTTCCCTTCTTACCGTGGTTCATTCGCAGCTTCAAAAGCAGAGCAATTATTATAAGCACCGACGGTGCAAACTTTAGATGAAGCCAATACGGCCTTTACAAGACCGAGCAAGAATCGCTCGGCTCATCATACAGAGCAAAAGCAGCTTTATCGTATCCTCTCTTCCCGCGAAATTGCCAATCGATCGGACTTAGAGTGACTACGTCTCACCAGGAAGCACGTTACTTTTGCGCCGTAAAATTGCTCGCAGATTCCCGAAGGAATCACTTTCTATCTGTTCCCCTCGGTCATCTTTCTCTTGACTGAAAGGTTGTAAAATACAAAGTTTCTCATCGTGTAATCAGAAATTACATTGCGTGGTAAATGAGTAAAAAAAAAGAAAAAAAAAAAACAAGCTCAATTTTTATTATTCCCCTAAGGGCTACGTTCTCATTTAAATGTGCAGCGAAAAAATATCGGTTTGATTAAAAAAGTTCACGCTGTCGCGTTTTATTATAAACGTACAAATTAATAAATTAATAAATCGATACGCTGTTTTTTGATAAATAATTCTGATAAAATATTCAGGTGTCGAATTGCACATATTTCATTAACTTTGTTTAAATTTGTTTGCTGTCCAATTATCTGTTTTAATTTTGCTTCGTAATTAAAAAAAAAAAAAAAATACAAAGCTCGTTTAATGGCGTTTCTATTTGGGCGGTTTTGTTACAGTTCAAATGCGACTCTATCTGCTTTAGGTGGAATAATACGTCGTTTAAAATCACAACCGCGCGCGGCAGTGTTAATCCGAAAGTTTTTCTAATGGCGCCACGTTCCGGTCGCGCAAATGGCTCCAAACGAAACTAAGCACCATTACAACTTTCAAGCCATGCGTAAGGTTTGCGCAATTAAAGATTATTATGTTACCTCGGAATCGAGAGTGCGCGCGAGTTTGCTTATCAACTCCGTTAAAACACATGGACCATGGTCCAAATCTCTGGTGAATATAGTATATTTATAAGATGTTTGCGTAAGTGTTGAATAGATGTTTAATTGAAGTTTTGTAGTATTTATTGAAAAGATTTATAAGATGAAAATTTCAACATGGAATTATTTGTTCAATGAGATGTTCATGATTGTTTGATAGACATTCGAAAAGTGTTGTATATTTTCAAAGTGCTGTAAGTGTTCAAAGAGTGTTTTACAAAATACCCTTTGAACATTTTTAACATTCTGAAAACATACACTTTTAATAAAACATTCCTCGAACATTTGTAACATTCCGAAAATATACAACACTTTTCGAACGTCTATCAAACAGTCATGAACATCTCATAATAAACAATTTCAAATTATTTAAATTTCTATCTTATAAACACTTCAATAAATGTTTAATAAACATACTATCTTCACCAGGGACGTACACGTATTATATTTATTAATAGTGTGGGTAATACTTTGTATTTACTGACTTTATAATTATTTTAACGCACAAAATATTGGAATTTAATTATAAACATTTTTAACTGGATATTGATACTTTGCTAGCAAAAGAACATGGTGGAAAACTACATTTTTATTTCTCGCTTGGAGATGTAGCATTTGTATTGAGATATCAGGATAAATACCTCTTAAGAATAGCAAGTCTCTTTTGTGAAAGCCGTAGACTTTCTTCAATTTCTCAGAGATATTTCTGAATGAAAGGGAATTATGGTATAATCTCTCGAATTTCTCATTCCTAAATTTAGAATTCCTGAAATACCTGCCGCTCGCTCGATCGGCCCCGATCGTTCTCAAAAGAGAGTAACGTTACGCCCGAAGGATCACGTTTAGTGAGGCATCCCTTTCTAATCGTTCTGTCTTCCTTCTTCCCCGCTTACTCTCTTAGACTCAAAATCGCTTTGCATCGCCATACGGTGCAATGCGCGTTTTACCAATCGTCGAGTTCGGTTGCTCGCCGGTCGACGGCATCCAATCACGCTAAAACGCCTCAGATAACATTGAATCGTCCCGAGGCCATTGGTGTAAGCGATACGCGTAACGGCAGAGTCGTAAATTTGATTGCTTTAAACAAACCGACATCGGTAAAAATTGGAATCAAGTCACTCACGAGATTGTGGAAAGGAAATTGTAAAGAGCATTGTATGTAAAAATCCAGGAGTTTCAAATATTGTGAAAACAATATTTGATAGCAGAACTTTTTTGGGTAAAGCACATCTCGTGATTTGTATAAATTATGTTTGCATATATATAAAAGAGGTATTTTAAATTTTAATTTGAAATAGATCTGCTTGAGAATAAAATAGGATAAAAATCTAGGATTATACATATTTAATATGTGCAATGAGAATGTAGAATAATTGTCAGAAATTAATTAGTAAGGTTAGACCTTTAATATATGAAAGTGCCAAGACGGATAAAATAAATCCATACGATAATTTTAAAAGCTTTTCACAGAATCTTCTTCATTGTTCCGCATTTCTTATCAGTTCCACATTCCGTGTAACGACGTCGAGTTTCCGAGTTCGATGTATGTAAGAAAAATAGCGAGTTTCTCTCGAAATGAAGCAACGACTGAAATTATCTCTTGCTTATACTATCAAAGAGTTTGCGTCGCGCGTTAGAGAATATGAAATGTAAATTGGATGTCGGGTGGAAAGCATAAGCTATCGGCATCGTGAAATTGCTTTTTCCCATCGAAAGGATTGGACGTCTCCTTGTTACCGATCGCCCTAAACTAGGTCGCCACCGCCAATCGGACTCTATTATTATTAGTTTGGCACGACACGAGCAGATAAACGCCATGCAAGTTCGCCATGATGATCGATCGAGAGGGCAAAAACTTTGTATGTACGCCTCTGTATCGTGATCGAGTAAGTTTAGTACAACGTAACGCGAGAAATTTCTACCTCTCCTTGCATAAAGGGGATAATAATTAATACCGAATTATGCATACTGGGATAGAGAAATATATAGTTTGCATTAATTACTTTTCCATTATCTGAAAACTTACTTTCCCATTATCCGAAAACATCGGAAGACAAATTAATAAGCCTAATAAGATTTTAACAAGAGATTTCTACCATTTCTCTCTCTCTCTCTCTCTCTTTTCGTATAATAAAAGATAATTAAAACTATATTATATTAAGCATTTAAACTACAAAAATAGTAAAAATAATTAATTTCTGATAAACTTTATTTCATGTTATTGAAATGCTTTGTGCAAATTAATTTACTCGTTAATCAATTAGCTCTCTCTCTCTCTTTCTCTCAATTATCTTTGTAAAATTATTTATGAATTAGCTTGAGTAACAAAAAGAGGCAAAATCTCGGATTCATTAATATTAAAAGCTTGATTGTCAATCGTAAATTACATATTATGTATTAATTATATTTAAATTATATTGGATTAAATATCGGTTTTCAAGTTTATTAAATTAATTTCGTTTGTGATCTTTGCAGCCTATTTTTGAGAAAAGTGCGGGAGAGGTATTTAAAGAAAAGATACTTAAGATCTTTTTTTAGTTTCTGCATCAAATATCTAAATAAATTGATATGAAAAGGATTTTATAACGCCGATGGATAATAAATCGATAATTAAAAAAAAACGCATGATATCAAATAATTTTTTTCATCCGAAACTTTTTCACAAAGAAGTTCTCTCATCGCGGAGAACATCTCTTAACTTCTATAACTTCTATAACTTGCACGTTATTATTTCCGTGATAATGCATAATGCATTAAGATATACAATAACAAACGATATTTCAACAGTAATATTATTCGAGTCAACAAATTACAATTCTCTTAAATAATATGAGAAGCACGTGAAATATTTATTCGCTCTTAAATAAATACCTGTGAATATTTCACAAATTATAAATGTATGAAATATAAAATTACGTACATTTACGTGCGTAATATTTCACGGCGCTTTAACACGACATATTTCAGCATCATAATACGTCAACCTAATTAACATTATCATAATCGTTTCCCGTGTGTCACGGGCATCGATGATTTATTAATGGAATCGCGAGTCCGCTAACCTCGTCGGGTTAATCATCGTCCGAATGATCGTGTGACGTAACGCGATTTTACGTCCCAGTTACGACGTAACTTCCTATTACACGAAACTCCGACAGTGTCCCGGCGGTGTCCATCAATTTAATACTCGACAACGTCGTCGCCGACGACGACGACGAGACGAAGAACGGCACATTTGCATCGCGCGTGTCTAAGCACATGCTCGAGAGAGTGTAGAAGTTCATGTGAAGTTCACGAACAAAAGTTAACACTTATTATAACCGCTCAACTTGGAAATTCTCTGGAAACTATGTACGAGAGAGAAGGAGACAGAGAGAGAGAGAGAGAGGACATATTATCTGCCCGTCGCAAGCAAAGACAGAAATCCCCGCTGCTGGCTGGTGGACACGACTTTCTCGTCAGTAAAGTCGATCGTGTAGACGAGGTATAATTAATCCAGGGGTGGCTGGGCCAAGCACACGTCTTGTACGTATATCTTGTACCGGGGTAACCAGAGACGAGCGGAAACTTTGATTGAGGTAGAAACGATACGGTGCGGTACATTGAAATCCAATTGACTGAATCGACTCCCTGCTGTCGTTTGTTTGCCGTTCGGATCGAATTTTAGAAAAGTGTTATTCGCGAGGGCTGAAATTACCGTAATTGTCTTTCACTGCGATATGAAAGAAATTAGGAGAATATTTCTGTCGAGCGTTTGCTGCATATTTATGCTTTTTGCCGAGACACAGAAGCTTCGAAGAAACGAAAGTTTAAGTAATCAAGGGTCTAAGTTTTTCAAAGATCCGAGAGAGTCTCAAGTTTCTAAAGGATTCAAGGATCATTGAGCTCGCAAGCTTTACGAAGCTAAGGCTCGAGAACTTCAGATTACGAGGTGTTACAGACTGAAGATATAAAAATTCTGAAATTGAGCAGGGAAAAAAACGAATTGATCGAGAGACCTGAACGATAGTCTGATCCGGAATGGATATTGCCACGACGGCGATGAATCTCGTCGAAATTAAGCATCGAAATCGAGTGACGCATCGCAAGCATCTCATATTAATATTCACCATGGATCTCGCGCGCGCCAGTTTCCACGAATTTTCCCGTACATCTAATTTTCCCCGGCCGATATACACGTCCCAGATGAGATCACGTCCAAAAAGGAGTTTAAGCCGGCACTGAAACCCGTACCGTGGAATTCGTATTTGAGCTTGCTTGAACAGCACATCCCTCGTTGAACATCCAGAGTAACGTTAATGTTATCTACATCGTCGTAGCCACAGGGGGCGAGAAATGGGGGAGGGGGAAGAGCGCTGGTTTAAATAGTTCAAGTTTAAACATCAACTGTATAGTTAATGTCTGAACTTTATATATTTAGAGGAAGAAAGAGATTTTATCTTTCTTTACTGGAATGCCAGGATTTTATTTTCTTAAAATTCTTGACCCCCTTTCTCTCAACTGATACGTAAATCATACTTTTCGTCGTTTCCGCTTTTGTTCACATATTTTGTATTTCAACAAAATATATTATAGTAATAACTTTGATAATATATAATTTTATATGTATAATTAATAATTTTTATAAACAAAAATATATAAGTATGATTAATATTGTAATAATATGATATAAGATATATTATTTGGAATTATAGGGAGGGTACGACATTTTCATGTTTCTTTGAGGTTCTACGCCACTGCTGGTCGCATTCGACTGCAATTCTAGACGGATGCGATGGCAGAATACTCTCGAAATAGCGATAAACATTCCCTAATTTAATTAGTAATTACGAAACGTTGCAATGCATCGGACGCAATGGCACGATTATCGTACGTGGTGGTGTACTCCCGCTCGGATAACTCGTTCTACGTGGCCCGCTGTTGATTGATCGCGTTACACAGCGGGCCCGATTACAGAACAACGCGTTACCGCGCAGTTACGAATTTAACGCTGATAAAATTCGCTCTGTAACCGAAATCCACGCATCGATTCGATACCGAATTGACACCGGGAGGCGAGAAGAATCGGCGTCACTTTACAGAAACCGGAAAACGGAGAAGAAATATATGGGATTTGATATCCGCTGCTAGAACATTCACTTTTATTTTCTCATCGAATCACTTTTGATAGCGTGTGAAAATATTACCTACTATAGATTACGTTTTGAATGTTTTTTTTCTTATTTTATTAATTATTGTTTAATAAGTAAAATTTTTGTTTCTTTTATAAAATAGTTACATGTCTAAAAAATTATAAATGCGAGATGCTAACAGAATAAAATTCTAATTTTTAACAATTTAGATATTAAATTATTAAAAATTACTCTTCAAAATTTCATTTCTCTTCAGACGTGTTTTATGACACATGTAAGACAATAAAACGATAAACATATTTTAATATAAAAATGTGAAAATAAAAAAAATATATAAAACCGATTTTTTCACTTTAAATAAGGAATCGGAGAATATCTATTTGGCGATACCGCGCGCTCGCGGAATTACTCAATTTCATTCGTGACCGACGAGAGTATATTTGCAGCTATAAAGAAACTTGTAAACAAATTTACTCGTGGCGGCAACGCCGCCGCTTATGGTCCGTATATCCGTCCGGTGTAGCTTACTGTCGATAAGACAAGTGGAAATTGTGTGGGGCATCTACCTCATAAAAAGTTACGTATCGTCATCACGTTGCTCGCTCGTACACGAAGAACAAATCACCCTCCATAAACCCCCGCCTTTCGCTTTTTCAATTTTCGCGCTATCCTTTCCCCGTTCTTCGTCTTCCTCGCGTCATAAAGGTCTCTCGCGCAGACTTATTTTACTTTTCCTTTAAACCAATCGCACGAGAAATATGCGGTCGTCGCGCTGCGCGCGACATTTTAATATTTGATTCCGAGTATTTCTTCTGCGACGAATATCGAGCATTGCGGAGATTCTCTTTTCCCTTTTGCGTTTTACATCTTTCAATAATAGTTTGATAACAATTTAATTTCTCCTACATTACACTTGTCTTTTTTTCTAGCTCTTTCTTTTTTTTTTTAGCTTAATCGCTTTAATCTAGAAGTTTAAGATCGCAAAGTTTCGATCTTGAACTTCTAGATTAAAGCGATTAAGTTAAAAAAAAGAAAGAGATAGAAAAAAAGACAAGTGTAATGTAGGGGAAATTAAATTGTTATCAAACATCATTCTAACGCGGTAATTTCGCGACAGGTTCAGGTTCAGGTTCCGGCTCCGGCAGCAGCGGCTGTGCCTCCAGCACCCTCGGCACTCTACCGCTGAATCGCTGCTACTCATCTTTACCCAGGGGTGCGCTAACGGCTTACGGCAGCCTGACCCGACCCGCCACTCTGCCGCGTCTTCCACTGGGCCTGGGCCTGGGCCCGGCACCCAATACTGGCAACGGGCCTCTGCCCCAAAACGATCGGGATCGAGACAGCAACGGAAGCAGCAAGAGAAACAGCGATAGTGTGCTCTGTCATCGGCTGCCCTTGTTGCATCCCCTGCCCACGTGCGATGTCCCCAGCCATCAGGGCACCGGCTTCCACGAGATATTCAACGCTATCAGGTAACTCATTTTGATATGCAGGATTTCTTTATTTTTTTTGTAAATTATTATACACCCAGAGAAAAGTTACGTAAAATTGATGAAATCGTTTTTTTAACTTGGTTATTTTAAGTTGAAGTAAAAATAGCTTTGTGAAGAAAATTTATTTGACTTTAAAAAATAAAACGTTATTAGCCTATTTTTAAAATAAATGAATTTTTATTTGTTCAAATTCGTTTAATTTAAACAAATCATTTTTTAATTTAAAGACAGTACTGACAGAAATGTAAGAAATAATTTAGTTGTTCTGGTTTTAAAAATATATTTCTTTCATTAAAAAAAAGATTTGCATTGCACAACCAAACTATTTCTTTAATTCTGATAAAAGGAACAATCAAAAAATTTCTTCAAATCAAATAAACATTTCTTTAATCGTATAGCAATGCATAAATTTCTTTAAATTCAAACAAATATTTTTTTAATCAAAGAAACTTTTTTCTGGATGTATATTAATTACACGATACAAAAAAAAGAAAATACTTAAAAAGAAAACACTTTTAAATTTTATTAAATTATATATATTCAAAGAATTTAATTTTTCAAAGATTTTTATATTATGATAAATTTCTATTTTGATATGATAACTATTATATATATTACCATGATGAAAAATGTTAAAAATATTTTTCGCGTCAGAATGAATACATTTGTGAGTGACATTATTTATTAGAGTACACGAATATGCAAAGTATACGCGCTGTTAATCATTCACGGGGCAGGGAAGATTCAATCTGCATCCATCGCGAAATGTTAACGTCACATATATCCTAATCGATCTTCGTCTATCATGCGCACCAATAGTTCCAATAATTTCACATGGGATGACATAATTAAACACGACAACGTTAATAATTATTATGCACGACATTTCGTTATCGACTTAATCACATTTGCTATTATCATCATAATTACCATCACAACTGAATGTTTTACGGTTGAGATGGACCGAGTGACGGCCAGTCTTGATGCATGTATTTTTATGCATAAATGAATACAGCGCCATACATATTCCTACAGTGTGAGCGTTCCGGTACAGTAATCTGAATAAAATATTCAACAAGACGCCGTCACGTGTCGACGCGATATTATATTTGAAATAATAATCACGTCTCTTGTATCGCACAAAAATTCGCGGAAAAGCTTGTCGATTGATAATTTCAATAAAAATTGCGGTAATAAAGTTTTTAATGAAATTTCGGAAAAAAAGAAAATTTTGTCCAAGAAGGGAAGAGAGAAGTTAAACTTTAAAAGTAAGAATGACATTTCTTTAAAGAAGAAAAATTTTAAGAAGGAGAAAAATGATCTCCTTGCCATTCAATTCGCCTCTCTCTTCCCGAGCTCTTCTGCGTACAAAGAAGAGGACGTATTACATTCGCGGCCTTGAAGCAAACCCTGCAAATGACCGAACAACTTGTCCCTCTTGATTACTTCCTCGGCGAAGTTCCTCTTCGCCGAGAACGAGAATATATTCGTGTGACCTAGAACGAAAGGTATCCTCGAACTTTCTCGGGTTTCCTTCTTCTTGAACGGCCGGTAAATGAGTTATGGAAATTAAAGGGAACGAGGGCGCGAATATTTCGTTGGTGAAATTATGCGAACTTCGCGGACGGCGGAAGATCTACTGGATCTCGATTACGTCAACAGCCTTCTCTCCGGCGTGCCGCAGCATCGTGGAAATCGCGCAACTTCTCCTATTGCCGGTCTCGGCCCGGCAACGAAGAAACGGGATGCATTCGTCGGCACTCCGATCGATCATTAGATATCATCCCGTGAGTTTTAGTTTGATCTTCCTGGGCGAGAGAAACTCGGAAAGTTCGGCGGGCCGTACGCTTATCCGAGCGAGAAGCTCGATATTTCGCGTAATTACTGTCGGAGTTTGCTGTGCGAGATTCACGCGAATAATTAGTGGAAGTGTTCGGGAATAGGCCTCAAATATCATCTTTATTTTTTTGTAAAATTTAGACATGCGAATATTAATATTCCGAAATTTATATGTTCATTGCGTCATATTGAAATATTCCCTGAACAATTTAACGTTTAATTTTTCAACTTTCTTCCATCATAAAATTTTGTATATAATATTCTGAAGTTACACGCATTGCTTTATCTAAAATATTTCTTGACTAATTTGATATTTAATTTTTTATAAACATTTTTCATAAACTGGACACACCATTATTTTCCATTATTTTTGAATTCAATTAATAATTTAGAATCAGATTTTGTAACTTTTTTTTACTAAACTATTAGTAAGGGAAATAGCTATTTGTTCACTGAAAAGGAAAGTTTTTTATGTTCAAGTAAATATATTTATTTTAATATCATTTCCTTGATTTAAATAAATATTAACTACTATAAAATAATTTATATTTAAATTTAGGAAATTTTCTTAAATCAGGGAAATGATAAAATATATTTACTTGTACATAAAAAATTTTTTCAGTGTTCTTATCTCAGGTATTGTAACGAGACTGGAATTGCAAGACAATTGCACAGCTGGAATTAGATATTAATTTATCCTCGTATTTTATGGATCTTACATCGCTACGTCTGAACGACCATTAATAATATTTAAAACAGCGTGCGTCCCATGATTTATTGTTCGCGTAATCGCGCGACACGACGGCGTTGGTCCAGCGCGGTGGCGGGAGGAAAGAAGTCGATCCGTTTCTCGCAGATGCGAACCGACGCGGGTGCTCCCAACTGTATTCTAAAGATCTCGGAAAGATTTCTTAAGACCGCGACGGGAATAAAAGTTCCGCCGCCACCTGCCCCATCGGCCGTTCGTCTTTTCCGCGCCTGCGAGTTGGCATTTCCTTTTAACGATTAGATGGAAGAGGATCAAGGCAAGAGGATTGTGCACACGGCAAGTCGGATCGTGCGTGAGTGCGTGCGTTCGAACGCGATAAATAACTCGCGCTCCAGCTCACGTTACTTGCCCGTTCTCGTTCCATCGCCGAAAGTGTTCTCACCAGGGTTGGGAAAGTTACCTTGTAAAAATAACTAGTTACAGTTACAGTTTTTTTTCTTTCACAAAGTAACTAGTTACAGTTACAAGTTACTAACTTTGAGAAAAACAGTTACAGTTACTGAAAAAGTAACGAGCAATTATTTTTCAGTTACTTTTCTGTTAATTTCCTGTAATATTTTGATGCATTGCTATTTTAAATAGTAGACTCTTATATTTCTAACATTACTAAAGTTATAAAAAAAAAAAATAAAACTGAGTTAAGTTATAGTTAGATAGGAAAAGAGTGACGAAGTTAAGTTACAGTTACAAAAAAAGTAACTCTAACTGTAACTTCGTTACAATAAGTAACGAGTTACTTCCCATCCCTGGTTCTCGCAAGAAACGTGAATTCTGTCGGGGTAATCGTAGCATCAATCGATGATCGTAGCACTCTGATTTTTTTCCGAGGATTAGTACAAATTGTCAAATCAGTCAGAGAGATGGCGACCATTAATTTTGTCGTTGGATAAAGTGACTGTCGCGATTATCTCAATGCCGTGTTTATCACCGATCGAACTGAAAATAAAATCATCGATCTCGTAATGCCAAAAGGAAGCCAGATTCAAAAGTTATTTTAATCGTCTTTAACCCAACGAGTCCAAAATAGTGTGTGTTTCTGTTCAAATATGAAAACAATAAATCAAACTGATTATGATTTTTTACGATGCAATAAATTTTAAAAATAATTTATTACAATTTTTTATTCACAAAAGATTTATGATTCTTAAGGTGTTAAAGGCACATTGATTTTTATATTTATAGTCTTAACGAACGTTTAGAAAATTTAGAAATGTAGAAACACCTGGAAATTTATACTCAACCTTTATCATTTTAACGAACAACGAAAATAAATGCTGCTCTCCGGCTTCGACGTTCAGGAAAATAAATACGGTTTCAATGGGTTAAGCTCATTCAATGCTTGATCCTCTTCCATCTAATCGTTAAAAGGAAATTGAAAACGTTTTATCCGTTTGTTTCCGGCGCGTGCAAATTAACTCGCGCGAAGCATGATGAATGCGGCATCGATAGAAATCGCGGGAGGGTAGGGTGAGGGAGAGGGGGCAAGCCGCTGCGGGTTAATGGAACCGCGTCTTGCGTATTATTGCAGATTATCGTCGCATAATATCGCGCGAGAAAATTACGTTGTTATACCCGTTACGTTCCGCTGCCGTTGAATAGAGAGCGCCCGGCGAGCAATTTCGCGAGGATTTGTATTCGTTATCGACGTTAAATGCAGAGCGGCGACTCGGCTCGACGTAAAAGCGAACCCCCCCC
>QKQZ01017842.1:0-13891 GCA_003595255.1 Solenopsis fugax | reverse complement strand
TGAATTTTATTGAAATTAATATGGTATTAAATGGATTTAATTGGAGTTTTTCAGCAGGGAATGTCGGTAATTCGCGGTACTTTTAAGAGGATGCTAAAACTTTTTATAGAATTAAAATACACGTAAAAAGAAAGGGTGCTCAGGTAAATTTTACAAGAAAATCGAATAAAAAGTTAATAAATCATTAAAAATTCACTCGTATAGCCGTCACCTAAGATTAACTTTACCTTAGTACAGAAGTTGTGTAGCTCGCACGTACAAAATGAGGATAGAGCACCCTTCAGAAAACACGCACGAATAATACTGACCATGTGAAATTACGACTAAACGCATAACAAAAAAGATTAACTAATGTGCTTTTACCGGCATGCATATTTCGCTCGGCAAAGCTGAGCTGTCATAAACAGAGCAGTGACGGCGTGCAAAAGTAATTGATAGGTCTTTTCGCAGATAAGCACTACAATCCAAAAACAAAGACAGATCTATGCATTGGACAAAGAGCGTTAGCTTGTTGTTAGCATTCCCCTTTCCCTTCTGCAGAAAAAATAATCTGCAGTACCGACGTTGAGGAAGTTCTCTTGTTACTTAGCATCCTCTTAATGTAATTTTTAACTGAGTAAGTTTTTTGTTCGTGTAACTTTTAAATTAATTTTATGACTTTTTAACTTAATTTAAATAAAATATATTTACCAAACTTTGAATTACACGCACACGCGCGCACGCACGCTCACAATTTATGGATTTAAATCTGTAGATTATTTTTGAAAACTAGATGTTATTCATAACAATAATGCCTACTGCAAATACATTGAGCTACTATTATACAATAGCATTTTAACACTATGTATACAGAGTGTTTTATTTTAATTTCTCCAGGCGGATATTTCGGAAACTACACAAGATAGGAAAAAATGTTTCAAACAAAAGTTATATTGCTCGGAGGGGAATATAAGAAAGTACTAATGTTTTGATTTTGGGTGCAGTAGTCAAGGTCAGATCAAGGTTGTATTAATTTTTTTTAATGGAACACTATTTTCGATTCCAGAATCTAATAGCTGCTGTCAAGAGCTTTTCAAAACACTATAATAAAGTTTATTTTTATTAAACTTTCTGAGTTTGAGATTCGAAAGTTAAGGCGTTATCACACTACAGATTGCGAGCTCGGTTGCGATTGGGATTTCGGATTGGGGTTAACAGTTTTAGATTGGCTGCGTTCAGCAGACTCAACAGTTGAGTGAGCGTTCGCTGTTATTGGTGTATTCTTCTAAATCTGAAAGTCTGATTGGATGATCTAGAAGAATACCACAACATGTTGAGTCTGCTGAACGCAGTCATTGAGTGATCACACTATAGGTTGGCAATACCAGCTTGGTTAATTGCTTTCGGTCTTGCTTTTATCAAATCTATCAATAATTGCTCGGCTTCACTCGACCATTTTCGGTGGCATTTTACTAAAAATCACATTTAATAAGTTGTCACAAAATAAAATAGCGAAGCAGTACACCAATTAAGTTAGGTTAGACTTGTGATTCTCGCAATCTTATTGGCTACGGTTGCAACGTCAAGCTTGAAAAATAGACAGGTCTAAATTATAATCTGTAACCTAACTTAACCGGCAAACTGCTTCTCATTGATTGGTTGATTTTCAACACTCAGCAATATGTCTAACCGCAACCGAGCTCGCAACTTGTAGTGTGATTACACCTTTGTAATAGTTTGACATAAAATACAAAACATCTTGTAAAACATTCAGTTTTTGATAATCTTACTTTAATACTTTTATGCACAGAATAGTGAGACGAATCAATTAATGTAATGAAAATACAAGAGTTTGTATTTTATGTCAAAATACTGTAATTTTCGAGTCTCATAACTCAGAAAGTACTTAATGAAAATAAACTTTATAGTGTTTTGAAAAGCTCTTGACACCAGATATTAAATTCTGGAATCAAAAATAGATAAATATACCGAATAGGGGAATCAGCCCCAATGACCTTGACCTTGATATATGTTGACCTTGATATATGAAACTAAAATTGGTAGAAATTTCGTTTTATTTATGAAACTTTTTATGATTATAACTTTTTAACGAAGGGCGAGCGACGGCTAAAACTTGTTGGTTACTCAGGGCCATGATCTTGATAACATATATCAAAATCAAGGTCATCGGGGCTGGTTCCCCTATTCGGTATATTTACCATAGGGTGTCCCATTAAAAAGAAATTAATGTTACCTGATAAGATCTCATCACGCCACCCAAGATCAAATTAATGATACCTTCTTATGTCTTCCTCCGAGCCATACAACTTTTGTTTGAAACATTTTTACGTATCTTGCTTAGTTTCCGAAATATCTGTCTGAGGAAATAAAAATAAAACACCCTGTGTATGTTATTTTTAGGTATCTCTGCACATGACTGGGTGATTCGCATTTGAGTTAATTTTCATTACTTTTACAAGTTTAAAAAAATTCTCAAGTCTTGCATATACTTTAAAAAAATCTTTAGAAAGTAGAAGAGTATGTTAAATTATAAAAAAATTGTACAGTCAGTCAAGTAAGAGCGTGGCAGGCCTTATTCACAGTTGGTAAAAGATATCGCCCTAATTTTTTTCGTGAGTTGATAGAGGGAAATCTTGTCCTTGATGCACAACAAAGATTCAGTTGCCATTGATCTTTTGTAAGAGAAACACATTAAGTGCCATGAGTGCCAAATAAAGCGACACGCTACGAGGCTGTGTTTCTGTGCAGCCATCTGAAAGATCCAAAAAGTCGCAATCAGCGGCCGTTAAATATATGGGGAAGTCGAAACAATTCGTGCAGAAGTGGGTTCAGCGATATAAGGTCACAAAAAATGTCGATGATTTACCGGAACATGGATCGATAGANACCGGAACATTGATCGATAGGAAAATTGAAGAAAAAAGATCGCAAATTTGTTTTCGCGGAATCCTGGCCTAACACTGCATCAAGGACAAGCGAAATTGAAGCAAAAAGGTTTAGATATATCGCACATAATTATTCGAACTCATCTCCGTGCTCATAGCATGAAATGGCGCAGTACAATAAAGAAACTTCTATTGATTGAAAACATGTGACGAATCGACTCATTTGGGCATACGAGAACATTGACCGATTCTGCCGTCGTAGTCGCCCGATGCAAATCCCATCGAAAATGTGTGGGCATGCATTAAGCACAAGCTTCGTGGAAAACGCACTTTGAAGCAGCTATCTCGTGAAATTCGTATTTGGAGGTCCTTGTCGCTAGACTATGTCGTCAATTTGGTCGAAAGCATGCCTCGGAGATGCCAGGCAATTATCGACGCCGGTGGTGACTGGACGCATTATTAACGTAATTGCATCTTTGTTCTCATCGAGTACAATGCATACATGCATTTGAAAATTTTTTTTATAAATTAACCCTGCCATGCTCTTATTTGACTGACTGTATATAAATTTTATAATTAACAAGGAGATGGCAAGAATTGCGAAATGCTAAATGAGATGAGTCACAGCTCGTTCGAAGGGGGGATCAAGTGTAAAAGTGTACTAAAAGTGTAAAAAGATTTGCGTTAATAGGCCTTAGTTTCTGAGAAAATTGCAATTAAAGGTATTGGGGAGCTGTACGTTAAGTACTAGAATCTCAGTAAACAAAAATAAATTGAAATGGATAGAAATGAATTTGTTTCAACATTTTCGAATTTGCTTTAGATTTTTAGATTTTTCGGAACTATTAAAATTCAAAAATAATAATATAGATACGAGTACATCCGAATTCAATATGATGAATAGCTCATTTCGTATTTTAATCCATTTGAGTCCATTTGAATTAAAAATACTCCGGAATTCTAAAGCGCGAACTCGGATAAATTAAAATGAATTGCCATTTTCAATTTATTTGAATTTATTTTTCTACGGGATAGTGGAATTTTAGATGCAAATTAGCATCAGTATTATTAAATTGATTTTCAATTTACTTAACCCTTAAACACACAAGTAGGTCAGAGAGATCCCATATGAAGATTCGAACGCTTGCTGTGTGAAGACGAAATAAGATAGGAAGTTCGGACCAGGGGGTAAAAAAAGTTTGAAATCTCTTTCGATTGATATAGTTGATCAACTTTATTGTTCAACTAGAATTCGAACGGCACGGCAGCGAAGTTTTGTTGAGGTCTGTGGGACTACTATTGTGTGTAAGCGAAACTTTTTTTGTGAGTATTTTACATAAAAAAGCTGGACAAAACACGTTCGAACAAGTCCGTTCGCGTATGTTACTCGCATATACTCTGTCTAAAGTTAGAATGCTATATAGTGCTGGAAAAGGAGACTTCGCAGGGTCCGAAATGTGCAACACATCAATTTTCAATTTTAGATACCTTGAGTTTATAAAAAAGACCTCATATTCGCCTTGTTGTTACATAAGTATACTTTTTAAAAAGAATGGCAATGCATAATTTTTTTTTAAGTATGACTCTTTAGCTTTAAAACATCGTATTTTGAAGTCCTTAAAAGTTTTTTGTTGCGAAGATAAGATTTTTTAAAGGAAAAGTGGATTTTTGAACAATTTTTTATTTGTGATTACAAAAAGGTCAATAAACCGAACATAAAAGGATGGAATGTATATATTAAAATTATTTTTACATAGAACAAAGTCTTATAATATCACGAAACGTTTCGGCTGTACTTAGTCTTTATCAATCGTACAATGAGTATTACATTAATCTTCGCCAATACGCTAACAACATTAATTCTATCAATAATAAGTTGTGCCAAGAGCTTCGCACCTTCCGTCAATAATAGCCAAATTATAGTAATCCGAACAGATACATCGCACACTACGTGGACAGACTGCCGATGCTGTATCTCCACAAATTCCTCGTTTGGCAACGAGAAAATGTTTGTCGGGCATTGTGTGTCAACGACTATGCGAATTATTAAAACGATTGATACCTCGTTTAATTCCTTCGCGAATATGTCACTTTTCTGTGTGGTTGTTACTGTATCTAGACTTCTAAACTATATGAGTTCTCGAATATGACTCGGTCATATTTAAACATAAATAAGTACATTGTATATGCATTGTACATGTCATAAACATATAAAAATATGACAGGATATTAAAAATAATTATAATGAATTGTCAAAATTCATGAGATGTCAATGATTCACGAGATAGACAACTTCAGAGAAGAGATACATGTACACCCACGGTAATTGATTCTGTCTCTCGGAAAATTTGACAGACTGAGAAGTCACCATCTTTCTACATACTCGCAGTTCATGATTAACGTAACATCAGAGGTCAGAGCTTACGGCCGCTTACGACCGCATTTGACATAAAGGCGAATAAGGCTAAGCTCTGATATTACGTTAATCATGAACTGCGAGTATGTAGAAAGATGGTGACTTCTCAGTCTGTCAAATTTTCCGAGGGACAGAATCAATTACCGTGGGTGTATTTCATACAACTCGGCAATAATGAAAAATGTGTTGATAAGAACGCGAAAAAATTCTTTAACGAAAAAATTCTTTAACAACTAATTACATTTTCATTGATATGAAATAACATTTCATATCATTACACCATACTACGAGATTTATATTCCCCGATAGGCACATTGTGCGAATATTATTATACAATAGGATCATGAATTGATGAAAATTTTGAATAATTGCGCCAAGATAATACATTATAACGAAGCAGTTTTCAAAATAAATGTGTCAAAATAAAGTTTTTACATAACATTTGTTAAAAATTAAATAAATCTGAAGTATACAAATTTTCAAAGATTTTGTCACCATTCGGGGATCATTTTATTTCTATATTTTCTTATGTATTTTTTTTCGTAGAAACCGCAAATCATCACTAGAATAACGCCACACTTAAGAAAAAATTGCTATATTGAAATAAAGTGAATAAATCCTTATTCGCATTGTCACGAAATCGAATATTGATAATTTATTATAATTATTTTTAATATCCTGTTATATTTTTATATGATTATGACATGTACAATGCATATACAATGTACTTATTTATGTTTAAATATGATTCAATCAATGAAGTATTTCATCATTATCGTAATTACTTCAATGTAATAACAAGTTTACAAAAGCGCAAGAGCATCCACTGTCATTATACCGTCACTGAGCGCGCGAACTTTAGTCTACCTAATTCGTTTACTGAAAATACTTCTCATTTAAAAAGTATTATATAGCCTCGACATTTTCGTATTAGGATTTTCGTTTTATTTTTAAGTAAGGAATACGTTATTAAAATTTCGGTTGTGGGACACCCTGTATTGCATTTACATTTTAAATAATGCATTTTTTCTATTCATGTAGTACACTCGCGATAATACCATCCAAAGTTACCTAGCAAACGAAACTAAATTTAAATGAATTGAAAATGGCAATTTATTTTAATTTATCCGAGTAGCACTTTAGAGTCTCCGAGTATTTTTAGATTCAAATAGACTCAAATGGATTGAAATACGAAATGCACTATTTATCATTTTGGATTCGGATGGATTCATGTCCTCATTATATTATTTTTGGATTCAAATGAATTGAATTACGAAATGAGCTATTCATGTTAAATTCATGTTAAATTATTTTTTTATTCAAATGGATTCGAAAAGCGCGAATTTGAAAATGTCAAAATAAACTCACCTCTATCTATTTCATTTTCGTTTGCTGGGTAGGTTCCATCACATGTTTGATAGTGATATTCCCATTCGCGCCAGGGAATGGGAAAACTTTTGGTTGCGCCGCACGCACACGCGGAAAGGAATAAAAACAAATAGACGCAGACTAAGAGTTGGCTTATGCAGGCCGTAAGAAGTTCGCCAATCATAATCGATTTATAGAAGAATTCTCGACTATGATTGACCAATTTTTTACGGTTATTGCCTGCATAAACCAACTCTAACGCAGCTCAATGCTCATTGGCCAGATGCTCACTGACCCCTCCCTTCAGTTGTCTCTATATTTCAAACAAAATTGAAAACTGCATTCTTTTCATGGCTCTATTTTTCAAACTAAATGGTAAAAAATTATGATATGTTTTTACAATTCCGTTTCATGTTTCTTCATCGCGTGTTCATTTTTTATTAACATGTCATTTCTAGTTTAAGCATTACAAAAATAAACGCGACATTTTTATGAATTTAATTTGCATAAGTGACACATAAAACGTGCTGTTTTTAATTGTTTATATCTCAGTATTGAAATGGTTAATCTCATTGTAATAGCATCAGCGTGTGAACGTTTTCTAGTACAATGTATAATTTTAATTTCAAGAAATTCTTATTATTAACGAGTATACTGCCTTAATAAGGTAATTCTGGCATATACGCCGCACATCTTGAAAACTTAATTTATCAAGTTATCAGCATTATTAAATTATTAAATTGATTAGCAATTTAATTTTGTGATATTACATTTTTAGTTCTACTTAACAGTTTTAAAGACAAATACGCGGCGCACAGTTTGGGGGAACTTTTAAATGTGTATAAATTCAGAAAATTATAGAAAATTATTGGAGCACTATTATAAGATCCGCTTCCATCGACTTAGCCACGTTCTTAATTTAAATTATTTATTATGTTTATATAAGGAAAATGAATTATACTAATAATTACTTTATATTGTAATTACTTTATACTTATACCTACAATATTATAAAAAAATTAAAAATATGAAATGTTTCTTTTCTTATATTTGAAAAAGAAACTTTAATAACCCTTTGCATTTTTTCCATAAAAATGGGATATATGGCTATTCATATATGAAATATACGGCACATAGATAATTTACAAATAATATTTACAAATATGATATAAAATCACATAATCATATAATAATTAAATGTTTTTACGAAATTTATTAAGAAATGAGAACGATAAATATATAACGAATAATGATAATGCAATATTGAAGAGGTTAACATGTGCAAATAGAGTGCAGATACTTTAATTTCTTATTATATTTGTGCCTATTTAATAAATTTGTAACTTCATTGTGTAAATGCAATCGGTGTGCCAGATCAATAATTGTGTGGAGTATAAATCTAGTTATAAAATTTATTTTTATATTTTATTTTTAAGTTAAGTTAAATTGTGATTTTTTTAATACTTTATATTTTTAAAATATTGTTTTGACAATTAAGAATTCCGCGGATTTTACGTATTGATACCTTTTATTCAGTACTTCATTTACATTTCTCCAAGTTCGAACATTTCGGCTGTTTTTTCAGCCATCTTCATTCTTTATGTTTTAAACTGCATTTCAATAATCATTGTCATTATTGTCAATAATGAAGTACAGTATGTCCCAACTCCAGATATCCCTTTAAGAGCTGATTCTTTGGAATATTTCAAAATGAATATTCTATACGAAAATGTCGAGACTATAACAGTTTTTAAATTATTAGCGGTCAAAGTTCACGTAGAGCTGACATTTCGCGCGCGCAGGCATAGTATTATGTGGCTAAACAAGTGGCAAAAGTGTTATCACGGGGACCTCTTGAATAACGTCTTTATTCATACTATCATACAAATAAGCAAAGATATATTTATTGAGAAATTATTTCTGCTATTACACGAAACTCATTTGTACATTGCATACGCATAATTAATATCAGAAAGTATCATAAAATATTAAATCAATAGCGAAATATTATGACATGTGTCAAAATAAATTTATAATCATGTTCACAATTGTTGTGCATGGTAAACATTTTTGTGATAAATATTGATAGATAACTTTTTGACGTGAAAAGAATTATTGAATATATTGATAAAGTTGAGCTGAAATAAATATAACTCTAAGGCACTTATGTCAAATTACTCACACATTTTTTAATAATTGTTCTAATAAAACATTACAAAAAATTTGTAATATAAAAATTAATTTTATTAGAACACATATGTACGTAGTTAAAATTTAGAGAATTGATACATAATTATTACAATTATAAAATCTGAGTTTATAAGATAAATTATTTAAATACTTTTAGATTTTTAATTCTTTTTAAAATAAAATTTTTTTTATTGGTTATTAATTAGAATCTGCAATAAATTCATAAATTTTGCTGAACTATTATTTATTTAATGGAATATCTTCCAGCAATTCTGGAAACTCGTTCATTAAAAAATCATTATATTCGACACCATTAAGCTTTGCAGACATTTCGAAAGGTCCTATCTATAATTTAATATTAAAAATATTATTTGCACATGTGTATACTTGCAATATTATTTAAAAAGAATAGTAGAACACAAAAATAAAATTACTATTGAATTGTGCAGAATTTCGACCCATTTATGCTAAAACGGTATTAATAATGTTTAATGGCATACATTCGAAGATTCTCATCGCTACAACCTAGATAACAATTCGTCACGTTATTCTCACGGCGTGATAATCACGCTGAGTGTGCAAGAATGCATCACACTGCCCTTACGATGTGATGGAGGTACGCCTACAAACGTAACTCTGATAAAAAGATTTCTCATAATTTTTGAAAAAATGTACACATAATTTATTTAAAAATATCTCACAATTTCTCAAATAATATATCATATTTACTCATAGAATGATCACTTTCTCATAAAAAGGAATGAAGAAAATATGAGTTTTTCCCTCATTTATCAGATTTTCTTCTTTCAAATATAATAAGTCATACTTTTTCATATTTTATCATACATAGCATTTAAGACTTTATTAGAATATCTCATATAATTCATTTCACATTTCCTCGAATGTTTCTATTCACTTACAAAAAAAACTAATTTTTTTCATCCAGCTCTATAATTTTATTTTAAGGTTATTTAAAATCTCGTGAAATTACGATAAATTATAGATAAAAATGAAAAAAAACAAAATGGTTTGGAAAATAAAAATAAGGAAATAAAATTTTATACCATGTTTACTGGTTTTCTCATTTTAATTTTCCAAATTACATTTTTTTAAATTTTCATCTATAACTTATCGTAATTTACGAGTTTTTTAAGTTCTGCAAATCTTAAAAACCGTGAAATTACAGAGCTGGATGAAAAAAAGAATCCTTTTTTTTGTAAGCGAATATAAAAATGTGAGGAAATAAATTGTATAGGATATTATAAAAAAGTATTAAATGTTGTGAAAAAACACGATTTAAGTATGTAAAAGGAGAAAATCTGAAAAATAAAGGCAGAACTGTAGAAAAACTTATATTTTCTTATTTATAAAAAAAGTGCCAATTTTTTTTATAAGCAAATAGAAAAAATCTGAGGAAATGTCAAATATATTGTATGAAACTGTCTGAGAATGTATTAAATACTGTGTATGATAAAATATAGAAAAACTTTGAAAATATTTTCAAAGAGAAAATCTATCAAATGAGAGGAAAAACTAGTAAAAGTGGGAAATTATATTTTTATTGCATTCTATGAGTATAAAAACTATAAAAACTTCCAATCATAAAATGCGCATTTTTTTCACGTACTTTTTATGGTAATTAATACTTTTAATGCTAATTTACTAAAGATTGTATATGTACAATAATATTAATCTTTAATTATAAAGCATAAAAAAAGAATAAAAATTGATATATAACGTCAGGGTATTAGAAACAACCCATGCGAGTAATTAGGGTTAGTAAGCATTAAAAGTATGTGAAAAAAATGCGCGATTAGAATTTTTGAGTGCCGCATGCATGCATGCGAGTAATATGCGTCTCTTTTGGAGAACGCATTTGAGGCTCCTATCGCTCGCATGCATGAGTACCGCACGAGTGCGACCGATATGAGTCTCCTATGATGACGCATCTGTCGAATACCGTGAGCGCACACTGTGCGGATAATCCGCACAGCATGCGCGCATTTTGTTATCTGGAATAAATTATGAAAATTAAATGAACCTTCTTGTGTGAAATAAGATTCATCGATAAATAAAATCTTTTGTACAAATCCAGGCTGTTCTTCCCATGCTGACAATCATGTATAACAATTTACTCTTCGTACATGATCTTCAGGTAATAGATTCTGCACTTTTATAAAGTGAGCATGCATCTTGTTATCTTTTAGAATGCGTTGTATCGTGTTGTTCGTTAAGTATACGTACATACGCTAAGCCGAACTCTTGATGTTCTACATCAAGAATTCGGCTTAGCGTATGTACGTATACTTAATATAGATGGATCTTCGTTGAGTACCAGCAAAACAGCTTTATTTTCATTTATGCGTATCGTTCACGACTGCCACCAATACTTTTTCTCACAGGTATCACTGATCCTGTTTCTCGCAACCGATTAATTAAATGTAAAAATACGTTTGCATTTGGTAATACGATTTGAAAATGTACACCGTATTGCCGCATGATTGTGAATTTTGATCACATTCAAATTAAATTTGTAACTTATCACAATATACGTGAGGAGTGTAATCCATAAAAAAAAATAACCTATAAAGTAAAAAAAATGTTTTTTTATTTTATAGGTTATTTATTCATGAGTATATAAATTTGAAAAAAAAATTATTTCACCTTCATCTGACAATTATTCAATTTTATTTGTCCTATGCTCATGAAACTATTATAAACTATTATAGCTTCAACATTTTCGTATTAGGATTTTTGTCTTAGAATATTCCAAAGAATCAGCTCTTAAAGGAACATTCGGTAGTTAGGGCACTCTGTATATATAATGTGAATTACAGACTTTCAGTACTAACAGTGAATATTAGAATGCATTAATAATGATAGAAGTAATGTTTAAAAATAATATTTAATAAAAATTGTCGATAAAATTTGCGTATTTATTTGAATTTCAATCTAAATTTTTACAAAGAGATAAAAGTGTACTAAAAAGTAAAGATATCAATGTAACAATTTAGAACAATAATTAGATAATTTTAATATAAAGAAAAGCTATATGATTTAGAGTTTCAATATTGTTTTTTAAGTAATATAACTTTAAAATTTATATAATATTTTATTTTAATATATAACTTTAATATTCAATATCTTATTTTAGCATTACAAGGAAGTAATAAATCGTTATCTTCTAACAAGGGAACATTCGCAAGTGTAAATTTCTGATTTTAATGAAACCATGTGTACATATAAGTTACATAAATAGATGAATTTAGAAAATATCAGTTGCTGCCCAAAAAGATTTGATGAAGGGATAAAATCACCCCTCTTGTGTAAAGCGATTTTCAGCTTTTTTTGTTATGAAATAATTATGTAAAAAATTTTTTTTCAAAAATTATTTTTATATAATAGGTATTATTAACAAGAATGAATACAGGTAATTTTATTGTAAAACTTTTGTATAAAACATTTTTTGATATCTTGAATAGTTTTTCAGATATAACAAAAAAAGCTGAAAATTGTGTTACACAAGAGAGGTAATTTTACCTTTTAAAATCATGTCTAGGCAGCAATTGATATTTTTTAAATTTATTTATTTATGTAACCTATATGTATACAAAGTTTCATTAAAATCAGAAATTTACACTTGGGAATGTTCCCTTGTAAGTAACGGTAACGCATTACTTTTTAAAAATAACGTTTCCAACTCTACTATTTCAAAGGAAGTACACTTGACATTGTTTATGTGTGTGTACAGTGTTAATTCATCTGATACATAAGCATAAGACGTTATTGTTATTTTACCATGGATGAAAAAAGTTCAAGACTTTTTTTTACTAAATACTCATATTACTATATATACGGTGACCATTTTTTTTTAAAGAAAATAAAGAAGGAACAAACCTGAAAATTAGACTTTGTTCTTGTTAAGACATGTTTCCAAATCAATTTTGATATTGAACTTTCTAAAACGCCATTGAGTTTGTTCGTGTTGTTTGAAATCCCCAAAAATTCTTGTACCTGAAATGGGATAAATATATATTCGAGCGTGCGTGCGTGCGTGCGTGCGCGCGCGCGTTCGTGAGAAAGAGAGACGAAGATACAAAAAGTGCAAACAACGTGAATATATCTAGAAAGCATGTTTTAAAAACATTTCAAATGTATATTTTGGACGTTTAGGACATATTATAAACAGATTAGAACCATGAATATCTTAAAAACATCCATTTTTGGACACAATTGACTAAAACTGGATTAAATTAATACATTAAAGTCCAACTAGACCAAATAGCTAGCCTAATAATATTACTGTGTGACACGAATTTTAGATACAGTCCAGACGAAATGTTTCTTATAGATTTTTTGTCGCTGGAAACGATTCCTTTATGGATAAAGGAAATTGCTTTATTACGTCACAGTTTTGAACTATTTTAGCTCAAAGATATCCAAAAGTGTCATTTTTGGCAACTTTAAGTCCAATTGGCTCAAATATGTGACGTGATACAGCAATTTTGTTTGTAGATTCGTTTTCAGTGACAAAAAATTTATAAAAATCATCTCGTCTGTTTAATGATCTAAAAAAGTTTAATTTATCACACAGTATACATATAACGTATCTAGACCAAAAATTCTGTACACAAAGTGAATTTGGTTAGTTTGTAGTTTAAATAGAATAAGATAATTATTCTGAGGGGCTCTTTATTTCATTCTCTCCTTCACGGCAAGATATTCACGGCTATGAAAAATTCCTGCTTTACTTCGTAAACAGAAAGTTTGGTTTAGATATGTCGTTAAACTAGCCTACTCGTTGAGCATTTAAATGATTGGGATATTCAATTACCTAATGAATATGATTGCTGTTTTATCTGCTTATTTTTATATAAGGCTTGTATAAGTACACGTAAACAACTTATTCATTTTTAACGTAAATTAAAGTTACTTATTAGTAATTTATATTTTAAAACATTGCTCAGTAATACACTATGATCAAAAAGTTCCGGGAATTGGTAAATAAAACAGATTTTTTGTTAATTTTCGG